>VYZV01020674.1:3133-25192 GCA_013401275.1 Pandion haliaetus
AGCAGCTTCTTACAGGAGCCACCTATGCAGCCCCCTCCCCCACTACCAAAGAAACCGCGCCACACAAACCCATAACAGCCATGTGCAAAGTTATCAGAGAGATTCAGTCCTGGTTGAGTCAATGCTGCAAACATGCAGCATGCAAGAGGTTAGGAGATGGAAACATCTGTACCTTTGTTTGTTGGTCTATGGGATGCACGAAAGCCTACTATGCTGCTGTGCTGCAGTGTTTTTCAAGCTCTCCTGCCTGCCAATGCTGGTCCTGCAACACTTGGAGAGCTCTATATGATACTTTGAAGACCAGGGAGGTTTGACTAAATGAGAGACACTTCAGAATGAAGTGCAATGTCTTTCATTAAGGAGCTTTTCCAGAAGGCATAAGAATTGTCAATATATGATATTACTATATCATACATTCATCTGAATTGCACCTCTCTATTTTTTTTTTTTACAAAAGACTTGTTTTTTTTAAAGCCTTTTGTTTTTAACAAAGCCCAAATGGATTTCTCAGAAATGCTGGACATTTGCAAAGTCAGTTGATTTATGTGCAGTGTAGCAGTGCAGATGCTCAGCACGATTACTTTTTTACCGTACTCCATTCAGTGGTAAGAACTTTATCATATGAAAGCAACCCAAGAACTGCTTCAAAAATTAAGTGCTTTCTTTTTTTGCCTTTTTTCTTTTTCTTCCTACTGCCATGGCACAAGAGAAATAATACATTCAGTGTTGAAGTGAGAACTAATGTGTACTGCCCTTGAAATTCCTAACTACAGGCCTCTGGAAGCTACCGTGGTTAAATGCAGGCTGAAAACTTACTAAGATTGAGAATGAAAATGAGGAAATAGCTCAAATAAGTGGATGCACCACCAACTTAAAATAAGGAAAGCCTCTCTGAAAAAATATCTGAAACTTTCAATTATCAATTTTGCAGAGATTATTTGCCTTGTATTTCAAATGAAATAAGGCAAAGCAGAAAGAAAAGGAAAGGAAATAAAGGTTGGGGTTTTTTTTTCTAAATTGCAGGTGCAGATTGGGTGTAGTCAATACTTTTGTATGAGAATTTTTATGCTTCCTCACAAGGAGGCTATTGAGGTCTCATTCTAGATAATAACACAGGAATGTGCATTTACTTGGATACCAGTAGCCAGACTCATGAAGAGAAAGTCTCAGATATGAATAAAAGACTGTGAGGTTGTTGCCTAATTGATTAGAAGCAAAGAACTGTCAGACATCTGAAGTGTGCAAAGCATAAGACTGTCCTCTAATTTCTCAATTTTGGCAGTTTTGATGCCACTTGTACTTAAAGTTAGTATTAATCATGGGAAAAAAATGCAACGTTTCTCCCTTTAATCTTTCTCCCTTTAATCAACAGTTTATAAACGCAGTAGCGCATTTCAGATGTCAGTAACGTATTTTTATCTGGCAATTGATTAATGTGCATAATAAAATGGATAGGCCTGTCTGTTGAAACATAGAACAGTGAGACACAGCATAGCGCTGCTTGAGAAGGAAATAATCTCTTCTTTGGTTTTTCATTAGGTCTAATAGCTTTGGATATCCATGGAAATATAACTGTTCATACGACAGATACAACATATTGCATAGTTGCTCTACTTCCTGTAACTTATGTAAATATTTGTGTCTGATTATTTCTGAAGAAACATCCTTTCTACATAGAACTAGCTTTACAAGCAAAGGAAGTATTAGAAGAAGCACCCTCATCAGGTTACTAATCAGCCAGTGAACGACTAGGGATTTAAGACAGGAGGTGGCAGTCTTGAGTAGCAACTCACTGCTGTCTCTGCTTAACCTCAGATCTGAACTGGAGTTAGAGCTGGGCAGAAGTAACTCAGGATCTGAGAGCTTTTTCTTAAACATCACAATGACAAGCAGCTTAGATACTGCAGATAGCAGCAACTACCTTTGTCCTTTGTGCCTGATAATTAAAAATGTAGCTAAATTATTTAATAATTTTAATGTGAGGTTGTATGTGTTTTCCCAGATTTTTAAATATTTGGATCAATAGTTGTAGAGGGAAAGACTGCAGCACAGTGGAGAGGCAGAATTTAATCTTTCTCATTCTCATCTGGGTTTGTTTCTTCTAACTAGGAAAATCATGCTGCAAACAAGAATAATTCCCAATAAAATATTGTATTGTTTTATTCAAGTAAGAGGTGTGTTCAAGTCCAGTCCTCCTTTTAAGTATCCTGGAAGGTTGTGTGATCCTTTATCCCCTGACTGTGGTCTACAAGCAGGTCATGAGGTACTTCTGTCTCCCTCATGAACTACCACAAAGTAATGGCAAGATAACCTACTTTTATTAATGATATCACTGATTGAAATTTTCTAATCAACAAATCGGCACAAAACCTTGCAATTACCCAGTCTCAGCAGAGAGGGTAACTTGATGACATCATTGTTTTTCCCCTGTGAAAATGCTTGGTTGGAAAGAGACAAAAAAAGCTTAAATGAATCACAGTAGCTACACACGACATCCCACTTCTAATCTTTTTGAAGAATGTGAACAGTACCATTCACTGGGATGATCAAAATGCAACCAAGTGTGTTCTGCAGCGTTGCTTATTTCTGTGGGGTATTCATAGTAGGAATTTTACTTGTAAATTTTATTGTAAATTTTGTATATCTATTGATTGGTTTCCCAACAGCTCCACATTTTAAAAATACGTATTTTTGACCAAATCTCAATTCACAATGTTTTCAGATGCACATGAGAAGTGTTCCTTTAAAAATTTGCAAAGCAACAAATACTTCAGAGTAAGTTGCAACTCTGTTCTACCTAGAAAGTATACATGCATGTAAGCCTGGATCCATAATAGAACTAATTTCCTAAGCTTGTTTTTTGTCACAGCCTGTAGACAAAAAATACAGTCTTTTCCTTTTTCCCCTGTGGCTTGAATCCTTCAGTTAGCCTGTGCACACACAAATCTGTCTGCTCCACACAGACGCAATAGTCTACCTGGATGTATCTGAATGCAAGATTAGGCTTTCTGTAACAGTCCAGTCCTGTTAGACACAGCAGACATTGTCATGAAGCCTTTTGTTTAATCTTTTATTAAACAAACATTTTCCTAAGTTTGCATAAGCAGCCACCCAGCCGTGGCTTCCACACAGTCCTTTAATAAATAGCAGGGTGTGGTGATTAAATTTCCTCAGAGGCTTTTCTTCCATCTGACTACCAAAGAATAATTTATTCCTCAGTTAATATCATCGCTTACTTGCTTTGTTTCTTCACCTCCTTCATCTGTCGGAGATAGATCAGTGAGTTAACAGCTGTCTTTTTAGTGCAAAAAGGGGGTGGGGGATGATTCTTTGAGCCTGATTCCCTAAAGAAATAAGGCTTATGTGATCAACTCCATCTATTCCAACATTCAGCACTAAGAACATGGAAGCCCTTGGGCCATTTCACTTCATATGGAACAGAGACAGAGGACTCTAGTCTTCCAGCTTCCCAGCAATTTTATGAAAATGGCTGGCTGGCAGGAGCAAAGAGGTCCTACCACTACCCCCTAGCAAGGGAAAGCTTGCAGTGTGAACTCATTAGACAACTAAAAATTCATTCAGGCTCTCCTTTGAGGCACAGATGTCTGAGACACTAGTCTTCACTAGTTGCATTGCTGAGAATTTATTCACATGGTGATAGCTTTCACTTCAGTGGACACTAGTGAAGACAAGGCACAGGCACTATTCGTACTTTCAGTTTATGGAAGTTCTACAGTGACATGATAGCTATCACGATGTGAACGCATGCCTCTCCTTTGTAGTGAATATGAGGCTGTGCCTCTTATGTGTAGATGGGGTACCTGGGTATGGTTGTCATGGTGCTGTTTTCAGGTAACACTGTCTTTAAACATTCCTGTATCCTTCTGAAGGTGGAATGTACTGTACTGGATGCTGAAGAGGTATGGAACGCACACAATTTTTGAGTATCTGTGACAGAACAAGATATTTGTTTCAAATATCAAAATTATGCAATTTTAGATTTATTTGGGGTCAAGATGAGCACCTGTCTTTTTGTGTGTGTTTGTTTTTTTAAATAAGACCACTGAAACTGTGAAAGAATGTGCAAAACTTGCTTCATAGAGTTGATCAGTACTGATCAGTACTTTTAGGTTGAAGGCTGAGTCTTAACAGTTGTTCTCTGTATGAGTTTAATTTTGACTCCTTCACAGTCATGTTTATGGGATTGGAGAATATACCAAGAGGTATTTTGCGTTATGAAAAAGTGCAATGAACTTGGGCCTTATAATGTCTGTGTTGCTGGAGAAATATGTTTTCCTTTTCTTAAGTAGGTTTTTTTGGAATCTTAAAGACTCTATTTCTGTGTCTTGGTTTTCTTAGCACAACAGTAGCTGCAGCCTTGGCTAGTTTAAACATGGACAGATGTTTTGTTCCAGATCCAGATGTGCAGAGAAAAGCCATTCACAGCCATATGGGTCCTTCTAGCTGCTACATACTGACCTGTCACAGAGCAGGTTTTGTGAGTTCTCTCTAATTCACATTAAGCATAATTAGGTAGATTACTTTAAGCAGTTTAGAATCCTGGTCTGAGATATGGCAGCTGGCTTTGCCTCACCTGAGTTAGCAGTATTCCCATAAACTCTTCTGTGGTTGTTAGTCCTATCCACTGGCATTGCTAGATGTAGAAGAAATCATTGGTACATAACCTGAAGACCTGTTGATAATGTACAAGCACATGGCATCACGGGCAAGACTTCTGCCTACAGAAAAGATAAATGAATACCACCTGGGGACTTGAATATCTAAGCTCAACAAACAGAAAGAAAAAAACTGACTCCTATATTTTTACAAACTAATGCCAGTGAGGAGAGTCACATTTTAAATAAGGCCACATGTGAAAATGGTTTCCTACACCAAGAAAAATTGTAGATAGGTGGAAACGGTATTTGAAGAGCTGTTCAGTGGTTTAGGGCACTAAGGACATCTATTCTGGGTGTGGAAAAACGTCCTCATTAAATATACATTGGAGTTTTTAAGAAAAAGATGTAGTTGAAGTGTAACTTGGACTGTGAATGGCATGACCAGATGTTTAGGGAACCCTAGCCCTCTGCATGGTAGGAAAGTCTTGAGGGAAATGAGCAAGTAGGTCCATGAGCAATGGAATCAGTGAAGCTTGGTTTCCAATGGGTTTATGTCTCATGCAAATTTTACCCCTGGCCTGGATAGTCTTTTTGTCTGTCCTAGATCGATCATCTGATGTCCTGTAAGAATGGGGCTTTTGCTACATCCTTTTCCATGGCTGGAGGCACCATCTGGATCTCCTCTTCTTCCTAGCTGGCTGCCTACTTCCACTAAACTTGTGACAACTTTGTATCTTGAAATCTGTGGTTCACTTGCATATTTAGTTGAAAAGCAGACACTGCATTCAAAAGTTACTCAAAGAGGAAGTGAAGACAGTGGAATAGGCACTCATACACAAAATATGATGACAAAGGCCTTTTTTCTTAGGAAATTGGAACAGTTGGAGAAGGCACTTCCTCCAGATTTGGTGATTTCCAGCACTGGCAAGGTCATCTCAAATTGGGGCATAGAAAGGGTAAATGGAAGCAGCACTAAAACCTGCTTTCACATTGCAGCCCTTGACGCTATTTTGTAGAGAGCTGGGGTACAGGTTTATACACTGTACTCTTGTGGTAGGTTTGTTGGCATTTATTTGGAACTTGGTTATTTATTAGGTGAAAATACATAATAGTATTAGTAGTTAGAATTCCAGGTGTTGGTCTAAATATATATGTAGATTACGTTTTTTAAACTATTTTTTAGGCAGGTGTTACTGATACAATTAATTTTGCTTAAACTGTGAGTCATTCCAAAGTAACATATATTTTTTTTCTAGGTGGGAGCTGCAGTGGGTATGAATGAGAAAACAAAATCCAGTAACAGGGGCATAAAACAATCTACCTGACCATGTATCTAGATCAATTTTAATAGGCACATTTTGTGAACCAGAACAATTTTCTGTAGTTCTTATCAACATTTTTATCAGATCTTCATCCCAGTAGGTCAGAACTCCATTGTTTTGCTAATGCTTGGTTGACTTGAAAAATAACCCTCCTTTGACTATTTGAGAACCTGTAGCTGAAATGTGTGGTAGTGGCAGGCTATGCTTTTGTCCTAGGGAAAAAAAGTTTAAATGGAAAACGAAAGAGGAAACTATCACAAGAACTTTTCAGAATAAACAGCTGTATGTTCTTCCCCTCTGTCTCTGAAAAATTCATTTAGCTGTAGGCATGGGTTTGAATAAGTTACCTCATGTTTGCTAACACCAGCTAAAAACTTATTCTATACAGTGTTACGTATACCTAGTATCAGACTCAGTAAGAAAAAAAATAGGCTTCATGTATGTCATTGCATGTAAAAATAAATACATGTCTTGACTGCACAAAACAAAATGCTTTATCTAGGTGCTTATCCAAGTGCAAAAGTTTTTCCACCAAATAAAAAATATCTGTTGAGATAACTAGGATGGGAGAATCTGTGTAGATAGGTGTGATAAAAAGACTTCTTTGCCTCAATGAAATTCTTAGGAAGAATATACCAGCCACTAGGGCTTGTAACAGAATAATATTTCAGTTAAACAAACTATAACTTACGCTTCTAGAAATTAGTAATGCTTCTACAAGAACTATATGTAGCCTAGACCCTAGGATGTGTTGTCTAAAAACACAGCACTTATTCAGGCGTAAGTTCCTTCTAAATCTGAGGAAGTTAATTTCTATTTTCCGCTTTTATATCATTTCGTATATTACTCTATGAGATAGTAGACTTCTGTATTCAGTTCCTGCCTTCCAAGCCTTACTTTTTCAATTCTAATAAGCAGTCAGCTTGCAGGGCATGAGCCTTACTTTCAGCAGTTGCAGTTTATAATATTGAACAATACTGAGGTAGTTAGATTAGGATTCCCCTCTAAGGAATTCAGGGTGGTGTCAAACCTGCCAAATGACTCCTTCACAACACTGTGATACAGGTGGCATGACTGCTGTGTTCAATTGACTCCTGCCTGAGCAGTGCCAGGTTTGTTGTACACTAGCACAGGTGTCTTGACTGTTCAGATCTGTGCTTGCACAAGCTTAGCCAACATCTGAATCAACTCCAGGGCCAAGAAAGATAGTAGTGGTGGGCTTTCAGGCTCCTTAGACCATTTTCCTGCATTGAACATAGTATTTGCCAGCAGGTTAGAACTGAGCCTTGGATATCATCTATGAGTTGCTGGGTATGTATGGTAAAAAAGAGTTGTCTTCCAATTTGAGGCCTCCTTTAGGTAAGTGAGGTTAAGTGCCCTCTTTCTGTTGGTATCAACACTTTACATACTATGTGAATCTAAATGAGTAGTTTGGGATGCTCTTTGTACTTGGCGCAGTATGTGAACAAAATGGTTCTCGTTATTCTCTGAGTGGAAGAGGTCTTTTTGTGTGACCTTGGCAAGCAGACATGGGTACGTGTTCATGGCTGCAGGAGGGACAAATAGTTATGGGAACTGGAGACTGGGAGGGTACTTATGAGAAGTATCACTAAATGCTTACCCTAGCCTGAACAGTCTTCCTTTGACACTATGTATTGGAAGTATCTATATCATGGAAAACAACATTTAACCACAAAGCTATGTAGAGTGTGACCCTGGTGCCCAAGAGCACAAATCATTCCCATAGCAGCCAGGGTCTTCCCCTTAACATGCTCAGTGATGCTCACAGCATTGCAGATCACATTTTCCAGTACCACTTTCAGTGTTCCTTGGGTAGTATTTTGAATATTGTCAGCTTAAAACTTAATCATTGCTCAAGAATATTTGACTGATTTTGTTGGCGAGTATCTAAGAAAATCTGAAAGCCACAGCTCGTGAACAGGACAATCTTTCATTTAGTATCTTTTTCTTTCCTCCTCCCCATTTTTTTTTCTCCTTGAAGCTGGCAAAGCCTTGCATGTAGGGATTTTTTCTCTCTGGTCTCATGCCCTGAAATATGACCTTATCATTCCAGACCAATTTGTGGCAGTCATTTAGCAGTACCTCTGCTAGATATGGGGAAATTAAAGTTAAGACAAAGCATGTAGTTTAACTTCTAGAACCCAGGCTGAAAATTTAGTGCCAAAGCATGGAAAGTCTGGTTTTTTCGCAATGAAAATGAATAGACTGAATTATTGAGACAATAAAGATGGAGTCCCATGATGGTATTGGACACAGCTTTGCTTTTCTTATTAAAGAGAGCTCAGAAGTAATTCACAAAGTAAAATGAATCACACCCTAAATTCCAGCCAGCTTCTCAGCAAATGGTCAATAGCCAAGAAAGCGAAACAGGCAAATCAGAAAAGTATTTGTTCCCTCTATCTTTGATACCCATTTCAGGATAGAGGAACTCATCCCTCACAAGGAGGAAGGGATGCTGCCCTGTATGTGCAGCTATCACTGCTTAGCTTTCAAATTAATTCCACTCTAACTAGCCTATCCAACCCGTTTTTGTTACTGGAAACAAATGAAGATGCAGTCAGTATTTGCAAATGCAAAGTTCTGCAGAAATATAAGTCATTCTGCTATATTTCACTCTGCTCCACAGAACAGCAGAGAAGATTTTTTAATTTACCCACTAAGAACGAAGTGCTGATTTGGCTCTGTGGTTCTTGGAAACCGTCTGCTCTGCTATTTCCTGTTATTTTCTCAAACTGTGTATTTCAGATGTGAACGGGGACCTACTCAAAATCTCTTTATGTTTGTAGTGGTATGACATGATTCCTTGGGCAGATGTAGATGGGTATTATTTGCCAGTAAAAAGGGAATGGAAAACGAATGCATGGCAGAAAGTTTTCTCATTTTAGTTCTGAGGATTTGATGCTTACCACTGACACATCATGGTTAACAGCCTTCCCCAATGCTGACCTTGCTTGACATGTTCAGCAGAGGCTGCATGCTAAATCTCACTTCCTAAGACTTTCAGCACTTTGCATGATTGTTGCTCCTTTCATCCTGAGACGCACTTTACATGGCCACACAGTGAGATGGTCTGTGCTTGCTTTTGTAGCGCTGGCAGCAGCGCTTAGCAGCTCCTTTCACACAGCTCTGCTGCAGTCTGGCGTTGTGAAGTTGTCTGCAGGCCAGACAGTGCTGCAGGAGAAGCAGACACTTTTGAACAAAATTTCTGGCTGCATTAACAGATGATTAAATTTAAAGACAAGGCATTGCCACTGTGTTTGAATGATTGTGGTGCTTCAGTGTATGCTAGTGTTTGTTGACATATGTAATTCATAGAATTTTATTCATGTGTGTTGGGAGAGGGCAATATATCACTGTAGTGATCTGACACCCTCACCTACATTGGTGGCCTTATTTCAAACCTTTTTGAATGCCAAATTGAATAAAGTGCTTTCAGAATCTGTGGATGACCTGGCAGGAACTGAATGATTGTCCTTAAAACCATTTGTACTTTCTGTTTTGTGACCTTGGCAGATCAGTGACTGGGAAAGTTGTTCACATGCCATCTGCACCTGCTAGCTTTGCCATGCAGCAATAGGTCATTTCCTTTCCAAACATGACTGGCTTCATGTGGGAAATTGGCAGCTCTTATATGAGAGCAGTACATTCAAGTTTCCTCTTTTGGCTTTTCCTGGCGATAGGAAAGGAGTTGTTATTGTTATGGTCCCAGTGCTCTGTGTCAGAGCTCTCTTCCCCACATAATGGCTTTTCCAGTCATTCAAAAACAGTTTGTCAATAGTATACGGCATCATATCTTGTATTGTGTATGAGACTGCCCTGAGAGAATTTTTTCCCAATATCACGGACTTAATTCTAAACAGAACTGCACAACCTACAGTGAAAATATTTCCCTCTTCTTTTGTCTCTTGGTCTTTCTTCCTCGTTTCTGTGAAAGAATAAGAGAGTGCAGTCTAAAGTGGCTGTCCGGTGGTAGGGCTTAAGAAACAACATAGTGGAATTGAAGTGTACTTATCTCCCTATTTCTTTGTCATATCAAAAAGATGAGGTGAAGTGGCGTTCATCGTTCTTTCAGTTCTCTTCTCTGGAAATGATGGAAAGCTGTTGCGACTTCTTCTTTTTAAGGGGTGTTTAAATCAGCAGGTAGGGAATCAGTGGTGTTGGGCAGGACACAGGCAATAGCCTCATCTCCAGTCTGAAGTATCATCTTTGCAGAGAACTGCAAAGAAGCTATGTTGCTGACAGCAAGGTGGTGAATTCTGTTTCCACTCTTAACAGCACAAAGCAGCTGCATTGGCTTTACAAGTGATTCAAAGATTTGCTTTCCCTGAAAGTTAGGGTAAATTGTTTGTTGCATCCAATGTGTGTCTTTATAAATGTGCACTGTCTTTTTCTTCCTGTCAGTTACTGCAGATGGAGATAGAATCATGTGGTTTTGTCTGTGCTTTCGTGTAGCGTTATTAATGAAACAGGTAATCCTATTTGTCTTAAAATCAAGGCAAATATCTCTTGTGTTCTGTCCATCTGTTCCAGACACGAACAACATGCTCATCACCATGGTATTGGAACAGTGTGGTACACAAATAGCAATCAGCAGTTATTAACATAATATTATTACTTGGTCCATAAAGCTAATATTGGCAGAGCTACTAGACATCACACACTGTGAGATAGTTTCTCAGCTGATGTACTTCGTTCTGCCAGAATATGATAACATTCTGTATAAAAATTAGTAAAGGATGCATTTTTTATTATTTCACGCAAGCAGCATAAAGTGCCAGTATAGTATATATCAAAATTTTCTCTTTACATCCAGTCATTTACAATCCATTGCTATCCTGTTGTAGAACAGCATTCNNGGGGTTATGCATTAGATCAAATCAAACCACTGAAAGTTTCCTTTCTCCCCAGCTGTTGATATGGACTGATACAAGAGTGGCTTTTTACATGCAGAAGGCCATTTGTCTCAAATTTGAACTAGACAAGTTAAGGTTTATTCAGCATGCAATACAATTCTGTAGTATTGGAGGGGTGGCATGTGATTGCAGCACACCAGGAAACTGTAAGTCACTCTCTTTCTGCACACACTAAAGCAGTTGCTTCAATACCTTTTGAAAAGAGTAAAACTCATGCTCTGCTTTTCTACTCTGTGGAAGGAACATGGATCTTTCAGACAACTCTTTTCAGGACTTAGCTTACCAGGGAAGCAGATTGCAGTCCTCCAAAAGATCCTGAACACCCTACAAAATTTGGAGGTTCCCTACCTGTCCTTACTCCCCTTCATACATCTCATTTACACATATTCAAAAGTCCATCTTTAAATGTCTCCTTTTGTTTGGTCACTTTTCCTATGATACAATGTAAAGATTTTTTTCAGAGTGGAACAGCCACATTTTTAAAATCTTTGGTATTTAAATTGCTGGTTAAAATTAATAGATTCCTCTCAGGTGGCACATTTGTTCCAATCTGGTTAAATGAATAGCCCATCTATATATCATTTTTCTTCCTTTGTTAATCAGAATATATTCCTGGGAGACCTATTTTGCAAGCTTGTCTACAGAGACTTCCATAGAGAAGCAAGATGGAGCCTTTTCAGCTTGCAGCTTCACAGTTGCAGCATTGTAACTATGAAACAAAAGTGAAACCAAGGCATTATAGTTCCTAGTTTTTACATACAACAACTTCTTGCTTTAGATTGCAAATTGCTGCTAAACTAACATTTTTGTAAGCATTACGGTGTCCATACAAGTGCTGCTGTAATGAAAGGGAACATCTTTATCTGAGCTGGTTGTGATTATGTCAGTAGGCACAAGCAGATTGCGTCAGCCATTATTACTCTTTCAGTGAACATGAAACTTACTGGTCGTGATATTGGTTCAGTCTCCATTTTTGTATCAATAGCTTTTTAAAAAGTTAACTACAATAATTAACCTTTACAATAAACTAATTAAAAATGTAAATGGATTGTTAAGAACACTGTTGCTAAATGGGCTATATATGTGTGGAGCCTAACTGAAATGGATGGCAAGGCCAACAGGAATCTTGTTATAAAAATGGAGGAACATTCTCTACAGTTCAGCTGTGCCTTGAACACTTAGCTTTTGGACTGACTGTGGGAAGGAGTCTAAAGTACTGGGTGACTTTCATACATGTCTAGATACAATGAAGGGCAAAGTGCAGCATTTTTATCCCGTCAATCCCTTTTATCAATCTCAGTTATTAAGCAATTTGTGGATATTAAGATCAACCTTGCCTTAAACATTTAATAGACATTTCTTATTAGACAAACTACATGTGTCCCATTATATTTGTTTCAGGGCCTGTCTCATTGGATGCATACCAGACTGTCCTTCAGGATATAGTCCAGTGAGTAGGAGTAGAAATGTGTTTCAACTTGGCATAATTGCAATGAACATAAAGGCATAGTTGGAACTTACTTGGAACACTCTCTTCTGTCTTGCTGTCGTAGGCCAGTATCTTGGTTCTCTGCAGTCAATTGCTTTGAAGCAATGTTACTGAGAAGAATGAGTAATTTCTGGCTCAGTTTAATGGGTTTATTGGGACTGAAAAAGCTATAGCTGGACTAAATGCTGTATCCACTGTTCATTTTATGTAGCTCTTTTTATGATGTCCAGTGAATGCCCACCAAAAGAAAATGAAGATGCATCACTTCAGCTTTTAGAAGAAAGATCTGTAACAAGTTTTGCCATATCCATGAATAGAAAGTGGTTACAGAGGTCATTAGCTTTCTCTGCTCCCATGGTTGCAATGCACATCCCAACATTACATATTGCCACTGCACAGTTTCCCCTTGTCCCCTTAATTTTAGCTAGGCTGTATTCGCCTCAGTAATCTTTCAGGTTTATGACATGGAGCTTAAAATGTAACCACTAAAATAGGGTGGATGATTATTCTGCACAATTTTGAATGACTACTCAAAGTAGGACTTGGGGGAAGAGTATGGCCTCATAGTTTTGTAGGACCAGGTGCCTCCCAAAATAGCTGCTCTGAATGGGGTGATCATTCAGTTTGCAAAGTGTTAAATTAGTATGTAGGCATACTCTAGAAAAGATCAGGTGGACTGTTTTGAATTAATGAGGGAGCCTGGGGTCTCTTGATATTGTTAGTCACATGTTCACAGAATGCATAGTAGTCCATTGACCTTTCTGAACTATAGTACTAGAACAAAAAGCAGCGAAAAATCATCACAGCGGAAGCTGTCACCCTTGTTCCCATGTGTGCTACATCTCTTCCATGGGGATCTCTTGTGGACACCAAATAGGAAAGCAAAGGTAGTTGTCCTGATTCTTTTTTTTTTCTTCAAGTGCTATCTCACATAATAAGCCTCTGTAGCTTTCCGCCCCACCCCACTTTCTGGTGCTCTTAATTTAGATATGATATTACTATGTCTTTTGAACGATGTATTTTAGCAGATTTTGTATTTGGACATAAAACCCCAGCTATGGAATGAATATTACATGGGGCAATATTGTGTTAGATAACAGCTGAATTTGAATAATCTCATTATTTAAAATGTGACCATTTTTGCACAGTACGAAAGAATCTCATTAGTTAATGAACATAGGCAATGCATGCAGTGTATAGGGAGTGACTGTATTTAACTATGAATTCCTTGATCTTTAAATAGCTTTTTTTTTTCTTAAGGTAAAAGAAGCAAACAATTTCAGTACCCTATCTTGAATAACATTCTTTGTAATTATTTTTCACCACAATAGCCATTGGAATGTAAATAGTTTTTTTAATTTCTTAGTGGTAAATTTATAGCTCCTGAAATTATACATCTGTTCTCTCTCCTTTTGTTTGCTTTTACAGAGAAACTGGAGCTGCTTCATCAGTGCCATTACCATGCTGTAGTTGGTTTCAGGAAAAGGACTGCATTGATGAGTTAGTGCAACAACCCTCTCAGCCATGGAAGAATACATCTTACAAGAAAATTCATAGGTGACTCACCCACAGTGGTAAGCAGTCTTTTGAGACGTGGGAGAAACATTTTGGTATACTTGGAAATCAGTCAAGATTAAAATTAAATTAAGCATCTAAATACAGAATTTGGAATTTAACATGCTGTCCCCTGTGAACAAAAACAAAAAAGAAAAATTAATTTCCACTGTGGACATTTTAGTCTTGAATTATGCTTTTCTACCACATTTCAGCAATGTCCTGTATCTTAGTATCTTTGCTTTCATGTTTGTTTTTTTTTAAAGTTTGTCAGTCATTACACAATGTCATTTAGAATCAACTTGGCACCCTTCGGTTTTGTTGAGTGGTTCCAATGAATAATGATTGTGGGATTAGCCTGCTAGTAATTAAATGTTGTTGCCTTTTAGCTTGAAAATGAAACACCTCTATGGAATTTAAGATTTTCTTGCTTTATTTAGGTTGTGTGTCTAAATAGTATGGATAGGTGTACCAGGTCAGTGCAGACACAGTGCAATCTTAAAAAAAAAAAAAAAAAAAAAAAGCAAAAAGAAAAGAGAGAGGGAGGGAGGAAGAAGAGAGCAAGAAAGTGAGAGAAAAGAAAGTGAGAGAAGGAGAACAAATTCACCCCATCATTAAAACTTTGAATAGCATGGAAAATTTTCCACACTTAGCTGAATCCTGAGTGTAATTTCCTAATTTTGCCTTTGTACAATCCAAATAAAGGGTTCACGTCCGTACTCATTTTCACTCACAGATAGGTCTTCAAAATTTGCAGGTGATAAGTTGTGTAAAATAGGATGTATTGCCTATTTGTTGAAGCCTATAGGTGTACCTATTTTAATAAAGCAGAAGCTAGATTTCTTACCATTTGTGGACTAAAGAACCCACTCAATGCTTGCTTCTCATATTGGCTTTACTACTATGCAGAGTTTTACCATTGAACTCACTGATTAAAGTTTTAAGCAGAATGAAACCTTTATTAATCTTATTTTTTCAAAATCTGCTACCAAAAATCACAGTATTTCACCATTCAAAGACAGTTCTTTGCTTCTTCAAAGACTTTATTAAACTGATCTGTACCATCCTCCTCACAGGACTGCAGTGGTATACCCTCATATGATACAAATGATGCGAATGATAAGCTTTTGTCTGAAATAATAGGGATGATAACTAATCCTGAACTGACAGCTGAAGGATTTTAAATAAAGGTTATCAATGACAGGTCTGTAAGCTAGCCTCAGTTCTGTCTGTCCTGTGCTAGGATGAAGATGAAGGCATTTGACTCGCTTAACAAGACAGAGGCTCTAAAAGCCTGAGCTTTTATCCTTGAGCTTTTGTTACAATTAAGGATTCATGCTGAATAACAATAACAAAAGATGAATCCCATCTGGTTTTCTGTTGATCGTTAGTTTAATTTAGTGGATGACTACTCAAAGTTTAGTCTGCCAGCCAAGGAAGGTATGCAGTTATCAGCATTACTGATAGGGTAAACCAATTATGTAAGCTTATTTTCAGATCCCTTCAAATCCCATAATACTTAACAAAGTAAAACTCTTGAGTTGAAATGCACATGTTTACAGAAAGATACAGCATCAAATAGAGGTTTCATTTAGAGCTTTGAGTAGACTAAGTGGCCTTGTTGACTGATTCTTTGCCTGTTGCCATTTTTAGGCATGAAATATAGCAGGAAACTGAAAAGAAAATATGGAGAAATAAAAAAGAGTCATAAAAAACACTTTTGAGAGTTGTCAGAAAGACTTTTGTGCTTAGAAGGCTGTGGAGGCTGAAGCACTGAAAAGATCAGTATGTGCTGTGTTTTGGGCATCTAGTTAGTGCCGCATCTTACTGTAACAGTATTTCTAAAGCCATGCATCCAACCATTGCCTTGGCAGGACTGCAGGTTAATCCTGTGTGGGGAGAAGAAAGTGCCTCTGGGGCTTGGTGAAAGTTGCTTGTCCTCTCCTCATGAAGATATGCATTTGTTCCTGGCTAGTGTGGGAGGTGGCTCCTCCTTTCTCTCTGCATTTGTAGCCACCATGAAAACAGGTAGTTCCAGAAGGCAGTCTAATATGCAATTGCAGACCCAAATGTCTTTGTAGAGGTCTGAGACTCTCTCTCCTGACACACAGCTAAATTGTACATCCACGTGCAAGCAGTTTCACAAGCCTGCTAATGAATGCCCCAAACCAAGTTAGATGGAGCTTACAAGGGATGAGTAGGGAGAGAACAAAACACCAAGGAGCAGGAAAGATGAAAAAGCACAAAGAACAGTGAGAAATTCAAAGCGTAGATCATAGAAAGAGTAAACGGATATCATCTATGTCAGGCCATGAAAGAAGGGGGTCATTCTATTGTTGAATCACGTCGCAGGCCCCCGTAAGTGTGCAATACACAAAGCATGGAAGATGCTGTGCAAGGCAGGTGTGCAAAAAGGACGAGCAAACAGAGGAGGATTGTGAACAAAGAAAAATTGAGAAGAAAGTTTTTGAAAAAGGAAGAGGTCAGATGAGACAATAATGGCACAAACGCTGATATTGAAGAAAAGGGGTGAGATAGTAGAAGGAAAGATGAAAGAAAGTACAGCCACTGATTTGATGTACTGTTTTTCATTAGAAATGTATCCTTTTGCCACTTCTGGATGCCATACACATATATATGAAAATACAAGCTTTTCAGCTTAACAGGGTAAAGCTCCTTTTCAGAACCCTGGCACCAAAACCACCTGCAAAACCCAATAAAACAACCTTCAGTATTAAATCGATGTAAACGTTAAATAACATCCTGTGCCAGGCAGAGATGCCAGCCCAGCTGGATGAATACATGCCAGAGCATTTAGATGATAACTGGTATGATGAATCAAACTCTTAAGCAAATAGATACCTAGGTAAAGAGCAGGGCGACCAAATTCCATGGCGCACTACCCTGCTATCTCCGCTGGGTTGCAAAATGTATGAGTCAGAGGTAGAAGATAGCCCTTGGCAGTATCTGTGGAGAGTACTATGATCCCTACTTAAGCAAACCTGTGCATTCTTGCTTCCTGATGTTTCTGGGCTCTTTTCAAGGTGCTTTCTAGCAGTACTCTGCCCCAGTGTCTATGTGGCAGTCAACCAAGGTCTGCATCAGTAAGAAAGGGTTCATTTACTAGAAGGAAATGAGTGCTGCAAGCAGGACGTCAGGTGCTCAGGAGACAGCAACCTCAGAGTCCGACCTCCTGTTGCACAGTTGTGGTCCAGAGTCTGAGCTGCCATTATAAAAACAACAAACAGGCCAGATCCTCAGGTGGCATAGAGCCACAGAAGCTCAGCATAGAGCTTGAGCTCTGTCTTCTTTATCTCTTGCGGCACTGAAAATTATGGTTAAAAAGGTGCCCAGGATGTAACAGATGAAGTAAAGTGTACTGAATTCACCAGCAACCTTAAGTAAAAGCCTAAGCTGCTTAATTTATTCTTGGAATCATTTTACCACTGAGCTTTTTTTACCTTTCTTGTGGGTGCTGTCATAAATGGCCTGTAGGAACAGTGGAATTGTCATTCCTGGACGTTTTCAAGAACATCATTATTGGGATTGAAATAGATGCAACCGAAGCAGAGGAACTGACTAGACCATCTCATGGTGTCTCTTCCAACCTAATTTTTTTCTATGATTTTAACAAATGCATTCAGTTACTGTCCTAAGCTTGCAGTGTTACACTGCTTCCACTAGGTTTGTGTAACAAAAGCCCCAAAACCCTTCTGCTTCCTCCATGGCTATTCATGCAATACAAAATGTGGTGGTGTCAGTTTTGCAGAAGGTTGGGAAGTCAAGATCTGAACTATGGTGACAGTGTAAAGTAAGAAGTGAAGAAAGATATCAAAGTTAATAGGTAGCCAGCTTATTACAGTGTTTCATGTCCTGCTCAAAATAATTTTCTGCTTCAAATTTGGGTGACAGTTGCCACAAAAACTCTCACATACTCACAACAGTACTGAAGCAAACTGGGCCTGGACTCTGAAGAAAGGAGCCAGAACAAGGTGCTAGATCTCCTTCTAGGAGTCTCCCAAAGGAGATTTAGCTCACCAGAGTTGGACATCTGCTCTCCAAGCATCCTGCTGTCCCTTCACATCCACGAAGTGCTCTTGACACTTCACCCTGCCTGTATCTGCTTGGCTTCTGCCTGTGATTGGAACCAACGTGAAACCTCTGGTTCCATTCCCCTCACTGCAGGATGCAAAAGCACAGGCTGTATGAGGCAAAAATGAGAAGAAGAGCAGGACATTAGCTGTTTCCTGGTGATTTACAGACCAGTAAGATCCATTACACCGTCTGGTTACCTTCCTCCTGTAAGAAGCAATGTGTGATAGTGGACCAGCTCTTTTAAACGGTTCCAGAATACCATCTTCATCTCCTTCTGTTTTTCTGACATCAGGCTACACCTGAGTATGGGTTCATCATACTGGTACTACAGGTCCATCAGCAACTTACTTCCCCTTTGCCCCTTACTTCCTAAATCAAGAATTAATAAGGAGAAGAATCTGCTAACACCATTTTAGGTGTGCTGCCAGCACATCAGGAATGGACTGGTTATACTGTCAGAAAAACATTGGTAGTTGACAAGTCCTGCAGAGAGATTAAATACATGGGAGGACTGTGAGCAATACGAGAGACACATGCTGCTATAGATAAGCTAAAATCAGTGTTTGTTCCCCAGCGCTCCCAGTATCAAAAGAGCCAGTTGCAACATCTCAGCTCAGTGTTGTGCATTCCTGGTACCTGACCTTGTCCGTGTGGCTGTTGTGCGTCTCAGCCTGTGAGCTTCCCACTACATGGATCACTGAGAAGGGGGAGGGGAAGTGAAGAGTGGAGGAAGGCAGGAGGGGAAATAAATACCTAAACTGTTTTTTTCTGATTTTATACATAGTCTAGGGAAAAGGACACTAGCAGGAGCCAAATGGTATCTGAACACTGCTGTGCTAACATGACAGCTTTATGGGGAGGCAGTGCTGGGTCAGAAGCCTGATTCCACCCCTACCTTTGGTTCACGAACTATTACACAGGGGAAAGAAAGACATTTTCAGGGTAAAAACTGTGGTAGAGAGCAGACCTGAAACCTTCCTTTGCCCTGTTACTGTGTGGCATAGTTATATAGCTAAAAAATATTGACCATTTCATATGAAATAAGGGCAGAAGAGGAAGGTAGAATGAATCCTATGCAGCTCGCTGCTTTCTGCAGACTGCAGTCCACACACACGATTCCCTCACAGTCCCACTGACAGCCCCACGGCAGATCAGGCATGTGGGCTCTGTACTGCAATGCAAAACCTGAGCAATTGCAGCTGTAACGTTCCTCCTCCGTCATTTGTGCTGTTTTCCCTCCTTCCTCTCCCCTCTTACGCCTGCCTGCAGCCACAGCAGCTTGCTTTCTCTCCCTTCCATCCCCTGTCCTCCTGTCCCCTCATTTCCCAGAGCCTCCTCTGGCACATGCCTTTTGTGGCCTAGGGAGGAGAGAGATGGGAGGAGGGGATGGCAGGTCACCTGAGTGGAACCAGGAACCAGCAGAATTCAACCTCAAAACCACGAATTGGTGGGTCAGGATACTGCCCCGGGGTGGACAGGACTGGGGAAGGCAACTACAGTTCAAGGTAATCTGTGCTCATGGCTTTTCCTAGGCTGCTCGGGTAGAGCGCGATAGCCCAGGCCAAAGGAAATTCTGCAGCTGATTTTACTAACAGGATAAAAATCAGCCTCTATTGGTACAGGCAGAATTCAGCCCTGAAGGTATATGAATAATGTTTCCCTAACTGGCATCTGATACTGCTCCTTGCATTACGCTTCTATTAGCAAGAGACATGCGAGGCCTCTTTGACCGTCCAGTGATTTGTGGTGTTCAAGACAAACTATGAACACCCACTGAAGGAAGGGGGAGGAACAGGACAGAATGTGACACACGGGTTATAAATCATCACTCCGATCCCAGCTAGAAACCAGGCAGGGGTCCTAAGCCTGTTCATCCAGTTAAACAGGTACACGTGCAGACACTCAGCTGCAGATGACATCAAAGCAGTAGATGACCTCAGCCTGCAACATGGGCAGCGGAAAGCCCTCCCTGCAGAGCTGAAGCAGACCCCCTCTTCGCACTGCCCTTGCACCCAGCCTGGAGCCATGGGTTGCTACGCCTGCCACGCTGCTGGTTCAGTCATACAGATTAAATATGCCCTTCTCAGGCACGGAAGCTATTATTTCTCTGAGACGAAACAGCATCCCACACTCTTATTAACCTGTGCCCTACTTCAGAAGTAAATCTAATTTGCGGCTTTCATAGTTAGCTAGTGCTGGTCTTGGTTTGTCCCTGTGCCTGCTCTGACTGCTGGATACATTTATGCAGCGCCAGATGTGGCAGAGCCCTATTTACTGTGGCCTGTAAGCGTTATTCCTCACAACAGAGTAAGGAATTGGGGTGCTTGGAGCTTTTTGTTTCACTGGGGAAGCGAAAAGTCAAAGCACAAATGTTAAAGATGTCCCTGCAAAACTAATTTTTGTATTCAGCAGAGAATGACGTGCTGTCTGCTAAATGAAGTTACTCATCCGGGATATTCCTGCACATCTGTCACCTTCCACAGAGCGTCTCAAGAGTCGTGCTGTACGAGAGAGGAGAGAGTTTCAAAGGATTTGCTGGATTTCTGATGGCAAACATAAAACAAAATGGGTATTGTTTCACAAATACACAAAGTAATAGGGAAAGGGAAGTAGAATCTCCAACGATGGCCACCACAGAAGCAGTACCTACAGTAATTTGTGGTAGATTCATCTGAAGATTATGTTACCTAACAAGCAACGCAAGAAAGCAAAGGAAAACCAAACCGTTTTTTAATCAACGCTCGATATTTCCAATTATAGTCAGCACAGTTCATTGACTTTTTTTAAGGAACTGAACACGACTATATTAAAACCATGAAGATGCGTGGGGTGTGAGTGACTCTTCATGATCTTATTGTGGGGGGAAAAAAGGGCAAGACAGTGCAATTTCAGTTTCTCTGGGGATTCAGTTCTCTTCTGTTGCCCTCCAATGGAAAGGCTCCTGTTCACGCCAGCTATTCCGATAGTCCCTTGGTGTACTGAACATGGCTGGCGACTTGCAGCTTGGTGGAAGTCAGCATGTGAACAGATTCACATCTAGATGGCTGCAGTAACGCTTCCCAGCTTGCCGTAAGAAGACAAAGCCCTACACGCACTTCCCTGTGCGGGATGTTTCAGTGATCTCGCAATCCATTTGTGGATTGTTCCTCCTGTCCTTTGAACCAGTTGGAAGATAAACTTTGGTCAATGTATTATAGTGTGCCCTTTGTAATGAAATAATGTCAGATAATATGTATTTAGTGGGCATTTAAATTCCCGAGCTGATTACAAGGAGCTGTTAAGACTTGTAAGGCTTAGCAGTGCTCTGTGTACGAGTCTAGACCTATGTGTAGCGTTGCAGCGATGTGCTCTTTCTAACGGTGTCGAAAAGGCTAGGACTTTGTTAGGGATAAATCTGAAAGCATAAACAACTAAAAACGCCAGCGATAACAACTTGATATTCTGTAAGAATTTAAGTGGTTGACCAGAAAGCTAGGCTCCTATATTCTGAATCCTTCCAGCTTTAACGAGTCGTTTGCTCCGAGATCCCTGGCGTGTGACCACCTCTCCCGGCCCGTTCCCCAGCAGTACAACGAGCGGAGTAGTATCTACCGTGCCCAAAGAACGTTATTAAATATGACTAATTCATGCGCGTAAAACGCCTGTGATACAAGATGCGACGGCAGGGCGGAAAGGCATTCTCGCTTACTAGCGCAGGTGGAGGAAAGCGCTCCCAACTCCTACGGGCGCCCGTTCTGCTACAGACGTGGTCGCGCTGCCCGCCACCCCTCTCGTTCCTGTTTTGACCGCAGTGCCTCCCTGCCCGCCCCTGGCCCGGCGGGAAGGAAAGCGCTGGAAGAGGCAGCGGAGCGGGCTGGCCTCCTCCGCCCGGCCGCCTCCTCGCTCGTCCCTCCCAGCAAACCCACCGGGCCAAAGGTCTTTGTGGGGCGGTTTCAGACCCCGGGGGTACGCGGAGGTCGGCCGCCAGACGGGGCTCGGCGCCTCCCTGTCCCGTCGCCCGTGTTTAGAGCGAAGGAAACGTAACCATCGGGGAAAATCAAGCTCTG
>VYZV01020675.1:10533-29077 GCA_013401275.1 Pandion haliaetus
CTTGTGCCGGGGGCGGCTTCTCTGAAAGGAGGATGTGCAGGGATGGGAAAGAGTAGAAATCGCTTATCTTCCGATGCCACCTTACCCCTTTCTCCCCGAAGGATGCGGCCAGCCTCTCAGGCCACTCCTTTCTCCTTATTTTGTTTCGACATCTTCACCTTCTGCCTCTCTCCCGCTCTGCTGCTGCTTCCAGCGTTTCCAGTATGCTCCAGCTTAATCCGTCCCTTCCTTGTTCTGTCCGTTACAGTGATCTGGGGCTGAGCGGTCGTGCTTCTTTATTGGCAGTAGTCATGTTTTATAGGTGCTTCTTGAAGCAAAACAACAGGAAACAAGTACTGTTAACCGGGAGTGAGAACTTCAAGGTTACCTGCACACTTGTGCAGACCCTGCTGTGTTGAAGGCTTTGCTGCTAGTAATAAGCATCAGAAGAACTTCGTTTAGCAAATTTAATTTTTTTTATGTGAGACAGAAAATTACATGCTTATCTTATGTTCAACACAGTATTATAAGTCAACGTAGAAATTTGCATTTCCTTTGCTTCAATAATCTCTTGCAAGAGTAGTCAAGGACCAGAATGATACAGGTTCCATATCTCAAGACAGCTGGCAAGAGTTTGTGTTCCAGTGGCATGATATAAAGATTAGTAATAATCACGTTTCTACTTGTGGAATATTTCTCAGGACAGAGTCTAGTGAGAAGAGGATCCTGATGTAGTCCTAGCAGGACAACTGGGTATTCCACTTTGTGAACAGAGGATTTTGGCCAATATTACTACTTGCTATCTACAACTCTCTCTGTCTCTCATCTTGCTGTAGTTGGCAAATGTGTGTGTGTGTAAGAGAGAGAGGGTGGCAAACAAGAGCTAGCTGAACATTCGTGCTTACCAGTACTGTATCTTAGTAGTAAGCCTAGATTGGTTCATGTTATAAAATGGAAAGACAAGGTGCACGAGCATTTTTTAAAAATTATGAAGGCCTCATGCTGTTTTTTACTCTCAGAACTTCACAATGAAACCTTGCTTGTACAGTCACTCTTGCTGACAGAAGGACTGTTTACTTCTTTTAGCAACCAGCACTTCCAGCAGTGGGAGATGGCTGTGTTGATAGCCAAGAGATTATTTCATTTTGGTTTTTTCTCTCCTTACCACCTACCATTAAATAGGGTTGGGTTATGAAACACACCCTGTCAGAAGAAAGCAAAGATGCTTAGGTTAGGAAAGTGCAAGATACGTATTGCCAGTCAATTGTGTATACATCTAACACGCCTATTCTTCTGCCTAAAGGAAAAATCTCAGGATTGCATGTATCTCCAATACTGTAAAGTGTGTCAATCTTACAAGGCACCACGTTCACACCACTGTCGGAAGTGTAACAGGTACTGTCTTTCTTTAAAGTTGTTTTATGTCCATATTAAAGCAGCTTCAAACCTAATGATGAGCTATTAATATAATTTGTTCTTCCACGTCTTGTATTGTGCATTTTTAAAAGACTTCCATATGAACACTATACCTGTTTCAAATATGTCCACTTTCTAGTTATATGATTTCTATATGGGTTTATTGTGTTTTAGTTTAATAAATAAGTCTGTCTTTAACATTTTCTTTTTAGCTTGAAATCAGATCCTGTTAAGAACTTCTTGACAGTTTTAACAAAACATTGCAGTACTGTTTCGGGGAAGTGAGCCCGTGTAAATATCTAAAAATTTTCAGTCCTTTAAGTTCTGAGTCCAAATGTTCACCTGCTCAGGAAGTAGAAAAGCCTATTTTGTCATCTTTCCAAATGGGAGTTAAATGTTGATTTGAGTGGAAAATTTGGACTGTTCTTTATTCTTCACTAAAGGTTTTTCTCTGGAAGGGAGTCTGCATGTTAAGTGAACCAATAAGCCTTTTGGGTCAACTTAAAAAGTTTGTGCCTTGTTATGTGTTAGTCTTGCAACGGACTTCCTCTGAGGTAAAGGTTGCTTTCATTATAAATAGCTACATGGGAATTTAGTGCAGCTTGAAAAAAGCAAGCCATGTTAATTTGCCTGCTGTCTGCAGTCTAGGCCATAGTTGCATTTATCTTGGGTTTACTGGGCAGGCCTTCCTCTGAAGGACTGTTAGAGAATGTGGTAAATGATATTGCAACATATGGATTCATTTGTTATTTCTATAAACACACTATGTGCAGTCAGTGTGCTTTGAGGAATTGGAGACTGAAACTGTAGAGCAGTGCTGTAATTTGGCTGCATCATCATGAGTTTTAAAATTAGACTCTTTTTGTTGAGTGACAATCTTTACACTGAGGACTTAGTAGAAAATGGCAGTAGGTCCTGATGATTGTCTTTGCAAAAGAAAGTTCTTTAAATAATTTATCTTTTGTCAAATGAAACTGAAGCACATTCTCCAAATCATTTTGCTGATACACTTTAAGAATTTTCTGCCCCCTCTACTCTGGCCAGAGTAACTCATTCCACCTGTATTTCTAGCCTGTTGCAACAAAGTAGGTAACTGAAACCATTGCTGCAAGTCTTCTATGCTGTGGCAAGTTTCAGTGCATGAATGGAGTCACTTCTTGTGGCCTCCCTGAATGGGATGAGTTTTCTAGCTAAGATCTAGGAACGTCTTCAGAAACACTTGTGCTTATAATTGTGATTACATCTTCAAGAACTTGTATAGTGGTAGTTGAGCATATGCTAATGAAGACTAATTAATTCTTTAAAAGGGAGAAACTGAACTTCCTGTTGGGAATGGACTAGCTTAAAAGATAATGAGGTCAGTAGTTCCAAACCAATTAACTTTAATTTTCAGAGGAGCTGGATATTTGTGCAATTCAATCCTTTGTTTATCACTTAGGTTTGGTGCAGATGAATTGCAACATTATAATTAGTGACTTTTACACCTGTTGAGTTAAATCAATGCCATTTGGGATGTGGACAAATCTCTTATCAAGTGGGTTTTTTTACACCTGTAAGCTACACCAAAATAACCAGCTTTATATTGAATACAAGTGTGTCTCTATGGTGTTTATACTTGTTAAATAGATTTTGAAAAGGACTTACAGTGGTGTGGGGTCAGTACATAGCAATTGATGAAACTTTTAGAGGGTCTACTACTGAAAAGAAAGGCATTCACACACTTCTGTCTGCTGTCTGTGTGTCTTTATATGTTCTTTCTGCAGGTAGTTCACAGGGGATTTGATATTTCCTTTATTTTCCTGGTGTGCTTATTTAAAAAAATTGGCAATAATATTAGTGCTTAATTGTTGTGTTGATAGTTTTTGCAAGTCCTATTCTAGGCCTCTGTCTCCTGGCTCTGGAATATGGTGTTTATTAGCAACTAGCAAGTTTGAGTAAAGAGAGGGAAGGATAATTAGGGAGGATAGGACCTAGGAGCACTCTTTATTTTGCTTTCTTTCACTCTACAACATGAAATACCATTCTGAATAGCAACAAAAAAAGAAATTACTGTGTTGATCTGTCAGAAATTGGTGGATTTACATGAATGAATGGAAGTTGAGTATGAGTAGTAGAAAGTTAGCTGCCCTTTTCTTGGAGATTTTTGAAAAACATCATATGTCCTTCATATTAATCAATATTTATTATTCACAGATGTGTCATGAAGATGGATCACCATTGTCCTTGGATCAACAACTGTTGTGGATACCAGAATCATGCATCTTTCACTCTATTTCTCCTCTTAGCTCCACTGGGGTGCATTCATGCTTCTTTCATATTCGTTATGACTATGTACACTCAGCTTTACAACAGAGTAAGAAAACATAATTGAATGCTTAAAATATTTTTTAAGTCAGATGGGTAATTTAGAAGTATGAGACAATTTGGTTTCCTGAGAAGAAGCATGTGGAATTCCTTGTTATTCTTTCAACATGTATTCTCAGTTCTGCTCTCCACTTGTGAGAAGTATGTTCATTAATTGGAGGAGGATTCAGAGAAAGTTGTTTCTATTTTCTTTATGTTTTTT
Source organism: Pandion haliaetus (assembly GCA_013401275.1). Taxonomy (NCBI): domain Eukaryota; kingdom Metazoa; phylum Chordata; class Aves; order Accipitriformes; family Pandionidae; genus Pandion; species Pandion haliaetus. The sequence continues at coordinate 14,495 of VYZV01020675.1, forward strand.
TTCCTGTTGCTTGTCATAATCACTGGGAGTTTCCTACAGCTTTGCATTGACTTAAGACAGTTTCTGAGTAGCACTTTATATAGAGAGAGACAGGCTGTGTTTTGGCTGGCACAGAAACTAGCTGCTATTTATTCCCAACGCACAAGTTAGATGCTATTTATTTTCTTTTGCTTGCCACTTTTTTAGAATTGTATCCAATTCTTCAAGAAAAAAAAGTACGTTATTTTTGGAACTAAAAATAAACTATATTGGATTTGTTTTTAAATGGAAAAATTTAACTGCAACAACAATGAGCAAAGCTTGTTCTGGAGCACACGCATTATCCCAGATCCATGGTTAAAATTACAAGCTTTGATTTCAGCCTTTGTGGTTGCAGTGAAGAGCTTGAAAACATCAACTGAGTGTAACAGATAAAGGCCGTGTGTTGTATTTGCAGAGCAATATCGTTGCAAACTGCTATATGCTAAATCTTTCAGAGGAAAACCTGTAGCATTTCCATTGAAAATAGGTACTGTGCTATGCAAACATTTTTTGTTTTTGTTAATGTGCCAGAGTCCAGATTTTTTTTGCCAATTTTGGGCCTAACTTCTGGAGCTTGCAAGATAGAGATTTTGGTTTAGCTTTCCATCTAGATAAAGCCTATATCTAGCAAAGAATGTATTTCTGAAAACTCTTTTGAATAGTTTTGTTTATTACTCCACTTGCATTATAAACCTGTCAGAAGTTGGAAGCTTATCTTCAGAGCCAGATTTCGTATTGGTAACTTGTTCTGTTTCAGCAGTCAGAATGTTCTAGAGCTGAATGATATTTTCCTTTTGCAGATATCTTTTGGATGGAGTTCTGTAAAGATTGACATGAGTGCAGCCAAAAGAGACCCTCGACCCATTATTCCCTTTGGACTGTCTGCATTTGCTGCATCTTTATTTGCCTTAGGACTGGCATTAGGAACAACTATTGCTGTTGGCATGCTGTTTATTATCCAGGTAAGTTTATGGTTTCTCTTAAAGAAGTTAAAAGCTGCAAGTTTTGCCTGGTTGTGGAGCAGAACCAGAATTCAGGATTGAGACAAGAGCAGTTGTTTAGAGCTAATGTTGCTGTGTAACTTTTCCATGGTTCTATGTTGCTTTCTCCCAGCTCCTCTGTTGTTACCACAATTCTTTTTTCATGAGAGAACTTGGAGGTGAAAATCTAATGAACTAAGAAAACATGAGATGGGGCTTTTAAACTCTCTGGAAAAGGCAAAAGACTCGGTATTTCAGGAGTACATGCCCCTATCCTCGAAAACAGATATAAACATGCCTGATACATTACTTCAAATGTTTGAGATCTTTGGAAGGGAACAAAAATACACATTTCAAGAATAAAATTAAATAGCGTGTGATACTGCCTAAGTGTGTAATTCTAGAGGATAGCATTAGCATGTATCTATGCTGAATCTTAATTTTGAATGTTTTATAAGTTTCAATTAAGCCTATAAAAGTTGCTTTGTTCTTTAAAGCAAATTTAGTTTGTTAAATGAAGGGTTTTTTTGCCTAGCTAATGTATTTCTGCAGAAAATCAATGCTAATTTCACCTAACACTTTTATTTTAGATGAAAGTCATTTTGACAAATAAAACTTCAATCGAATCCTGGATTGAAGAAAAGGTAAGCTTTTATTATTTTTTTACTGTATTGTTACAAAGTTTATTCTCCATATTTACCAATTTCTTGTTTCACCTCTCAGGATTTAAACCAAAGGTGTCATTTCAATTCACTGCTGACTTAACACCTACAACCAGTTTTTTCCTTAATGTCTCTGAAATTCACTGAAACAGATGAGAAATCATTTAACTGCATAGATTTTTCTTTTCTTTTATGTTTGGGGGAATTGGTGTGAACATAGAAAAATATTTGCTTTATAAGAGACTTTGCTTATCTGCTTGGAATATGTGGGTGTTTTCATCTGAAACTTGAGTTGCCTTTGCTTCTCATAATGCCTGTCTGTGCCTTTAATTGTCCACCTCCCCTGCCCATTCTAGGTGGCATGTTTTGGCTCATGATTTTCCTCATTTTCTACTTCTCTGATTAAACTTCGGAGGATTTTCCTTGATTTTGAAGAAGTATTAGAAAGCAATGAGATACTGTTACGGGTTTGTGGGGTGTGAGGTTTTTTTGGTAGCAGGGGGAGCAGGCTGCAGGGATGGCTTCTGTGAGAAGCTGCTGGAAGCTCCCCTGGCTCCAAGTCAGACCTGCTTGATGATGAGCCCATCAGTGATGGTGGTAGCACTTCTGGGAGAACAGATTTAAGAAGAGGAACCTGCAGTGAGTGGAGGAATTGGAATGTGAGAGGAACCCCTCTGCAGATACCAAGGACAGTGAAGAAGGAGGGGGAGGAGGGGTCCTTGAGGAGGCTGATGGCCCTGCAGCCCATGGTGAGACGGCAGGCTGTCCCCATGCAGCCCATGGGGGTGAGCGGCAGAGTGGAGGCCCCCCAAGATGGCCGTGACTCCATGGGAAAGCCCATGCTGGAGCAGTGTGTGACTGGAGAGCAGCCCGTGGAAAGGACCCACGCCAGGGAAGTTTGGGAAGAATTGAAGCCTGCGGAAAGGACCCGCGCCAGGGAAGTTGGTGAGGAACTGCAGCCCGCGGAAAGGACCCACGTTGGAGAAGTTGGTGAAGGACTGTCTCCCGTGGGAGGGACCCCACGGTGGAGCAGGGGACGAGTGAGGAATCTTCCACCTGAGGAAAGGAGCGGCAGAGACAATGTGTGGCGAGCTGACTCAACCCCTGTTCCCCTGTGCCACTGGGGGGAGGAGGGAGAGAGAACCGGGTGTGGGGTTGAGCCGGGAAGGAGGGAGGGGTGGGGGGGACGGTGTTCTGATGTTTGGTTTTCCTTCCTAATANAGCTGCATGGTGCTTTGTTACCAGATGGGCTGAAACCATGACAGATACCTAGTCTTCTTTAAACTTCTCTTTGATTTCCATATCTTTATAGAGGTTTTCACAAGATTTTTCAGAAGAAATATAGCCAAGCAGTAGAAGCTAAGTTTATAGGAAGCAAAACTGCCTCAATGTTTAGAAACTGGTTCAGTGCTACCAGGTTATTTTGTCTGAGTCCACAAACATTTCGTTATTATCTTGTTGTCTTTCTTTTATTCTGTGTCAAAATTAGCACGAGGATCTTGACTGTGTATTAGTACCTAAGTATTGTAATGCCTTCTCTTTGCACAGAATCTAGCTTAGCTGGATCCTAGTCCTGTTAGACCTTTGAATAATAGCACAATGGAACATAAATGAAAGAAAAACCTGTTAAAACTGTATAGTAGAATTTAGAATAATCTGTTAAAATTTTTACTGTAAAACACAGGCTGCTAATATGTCCCTTCTGAACACTGTAATATGTAAAAGTTTAGTAAAAACAACAGTATTGCAACAAAGAGAACAAACTCTTCTGTGGCTGTTCCACTAGATGTCATTATTACTGAAAGAACGAGAAGATCATGACTGCAGAATGTGGGAGATTCAGAGCATGCTTGTATATGCAATTTGTAGAGGTGGAATAGATACTACCAATGTTGAATTATTCTCATGATCATTAGTCAAAGAATCCTGAGCTGTGGAAGTCGTATGTAACTGAGAAATAGTCAGGCATCAGCCCTTAAAAAAAGCCATAAAATAAAATCAGAGCATGGAGTGGATTAATCAGTACAGCCAGTTGACTCTCTTGTTAAAAGTAGAGGGGCAGGGAGGGGCCAGGGCAGGCACCAGACACTTCTAAATGCCGTGATTGTTGTAAGTAGTTTTAAAAGCCTGTGTTAATATAGCAGGAATTTACTGCTCTTGCCACAAAATGCTTGCCTTCAGGTCTTATGGACCCATACAGGGCTTATGACATGGTCTTCTTAATATTTGCTGCTCCATTGCAGTTTGTAGGATATGTTTTTATGTACTGTACTTCTTAATTATTTTCCAGGCCAAAGACAGAATCCAGTACTACCAAACGGGCGAGACCTTTATTTTTCCATATGACATGGGAAGTAAATGGAAGAACTTCAAGCAAGTGTTTACATGGTCTGGGATTCCTGAGGGAGATGGCCTGGATTGGCCAGTAAGAGATGGCTGTCATCAATACAGTTTGACGGTAATTGATCTGCAATAATCTCTCAAGTTAATCCTCCCCACTATCCAATTGCCTGCTTCCTGCTTTCCTTTGCAGTAATATACCAGCTTTTTAAATAACTAAAATGGACTGACTAGTAATACATATACTTAAGAAACAGGAGTTCTGTCAAATGTTCTCCCATTTTTGATAGACTAAAAGGTTACACTTTTGAGTGCTTTTAAATGCTAATGATATTTCTTGTATTTGTTGAATGATTTCAATACCTGACTTCATTTTGTGTTGAATAAACGCCTCCTTTTAAACTGAACACTGCCTAAATTTCTATTTGTAATCATTTATAGATAGAGCAACTGAAACAGAAAGCAGACAAGCGAGTAAGAAGCGTAAGTATTTGTGAAGTTTGGTCTGAAATTACTTTGAAATATCAATATAAATAAATGTAAGTAATTGCTGAGACTATTTCTTTTCTTGATTTTTTTAAACTTAGCAATTAAATAAAGACTTCATGTTTCCACACAGTGTGCTGCAACATCTGCTTAATTAAACTTAGTATTTGGCTTTCTTTGTGTTTGCTCCTTAGTTTCCAGATGGTAAGAAATGTGATAATAAAGATGACTGTGCTTCATTGTTAAGCAGTTAATTTAGAATTTAGAGTCCCTTTGACAGCTGTTGTCGTTAAACTCAAATCTAACAGTATGCTTGAATTGATTGTTTTGGTATGAAACTGTCTGCAAGGCCATGACTCCTTAAATAACATATTGCCATGTTCTGTTCAAATTTGTAGGTGCGGTATCGAGCAGTAGAAGATTATAGTGGTGTCTGCTGCCCTGTGACAAAAGGTGTTAAAACATTCTTCACAACACCGTGCACTGAAGAACCTAGAATTGCACTGAGTAAAGGGGATCTGATTTTAGCCACAAGAGGCTTAAAGTTAGTGGCTCCTCACCTTCATGTTTGGTTAAAAGAAATACTGAGATGAGTTTTGGCATCTAATTACCTATTACGCTTTCTTCCCCAGACACTGGATGTATGGTGAGAAGATTCTCGACTCAGCTGCTGATGGTATGAAGCAGTTATTTGCACTTTTTCCTGTTGAAAATTACAAATCAATTTTATAGCTGTCTAGAAATGTGGACAATATTGCATGTTCAGTTCTCAAAATGTATAATGACTGACCTTATTGGCATTAGCTTCTCTCCCCTCTAAAACCACATCCACAGTTTTTACTCTTTATATCTTGCCAGTTTTGATAAATATTAAATCAACATTAAGTTCTGTCAGACTGAAAGAACACTCATCTAGTAGTTTATTAAAGATTGAGTGGGAAGGGGGGTATTTCTTCATAATCTGAGAAGAAGTTAGACTTTTAGACTCTACAGAGGTTAATTTTTTTTTTTATATTTAAATAGTGGTCTTAAACGCATCCAGATTTGCCACTTAAACACCCTATATACGTGTAAGACCTGAGATTACTCTCTGTACATCTTAAAAACAAGGAGACGTTATGTCTTTGGCTTGGGATCAAATCCAAGGACTTTGATGTGCATTTACAAACCTAACAACTACAGCTATTAAAGATGTTAAAGACTCCTGCTGGTCTGCAGAGAGACAACATCACAGCCACCTGCATTGAAATTTTTACATTTTTTACTTTAACCCTCCTTCTTAGGACTGAGCTAAAATTTTATCTGCCAGAGGGTACATTGGATTCTGTTGTCTCTTTCAAACAATTGTTAATTCATTGCATGTACATTCCAGGTTGGCAAAACAGAGGCAGCCAACAGTCACTACATTGAAAGTGTCCATGCTTTGCATGGGAGGTCTGAAACCTTCATGGGCTAGAAGTACTTTGGCAGCTTACTCCAATGAAATCTTTCAAACATCAAACCCAAATGAGTCATTGAAATGAGCATGGTAAGTTTGTATTGCATTGCTTATTATGAAGATTAGCAGGAGATATCTGTGCTATATTGAATGTTTTGGGTTTTTTTTAAATCAGGTGAAATGTGGTCTGGGTGGGGAACTTGATGTATACTGAGAGGCTGGATTAGAATTCAAACTAACATTGGCATTTTGGAGAGCTAGGCTTCAAAAATACAATGAGATTTGTTAGGAATGTATAGCAAAATGCTATAAATAGGCAGGAATAACAAGCTGCACTATAACAAGATGGGAAAATTAATGGTTAAGTAGCAGTTCTTCTGAGGAAAACAGAGTCAATCATAATCTTAAGATCAGTCAACACTTGCAAAAAAAGAAAAAAGCATCTAGCTCCCCAGATGCATGAAGTAATCCTTCCATCCTACTCAACATTGACAGAGTCAGCCAAAATACTGCCACAAGTAAAAGGAGTTACTGCATCTCAAGAAAAAGGAAGATCACATGTAAAGGGTTGAGAGGAAAACAATGAAAATAATCAGAGTACTAGAAAATGTGACTTACAACGGAAAGCTGAAAGAATTGCGATGGCATGCCTAGAGAGGAATAGGAGATGAGAGAAAGCCTGGGTATGTGCAAATAGTCATCAGCTGTGTGAAAGTCAGTTGTAGGAAAGGTTGTCGTCTGCTTCCTTTGTCCCTGTTGTGTAGAAAGAGGAGTTGTGAACTTGAATTCTAGACAGAAAGATTCAGATAGGTATTAGGAAAGATTTTCTCATGGTAGGAAAGGTAGAGCACTGGAAAACTTTGGAGATCTCTGAAAACATTTTAGGCAGTGGGAGAGAATCCATGCATCCCCAGGCAATGATGTTAGGAATGACTTAGATCTCCTGCATTGGAGAAGAAAATAACCTAGTTAACCTCTTGATGTCTCTTCCAGTCCTGTGTTTTTCATCTATAGTGGTTCATGTTTTGTTCCAAGTTAATGCAACTTTTCATATCTTAAGGTGGAATAAGAGAACGAGGCTGGTTCCCTAGGAAATGTGTGGAAAAATGCCAATATGACTCTGAAACGGATCAACCAGTGGATGGAGAGAAGAAAAACAGATAGCCTTCTCATTTTTTTTAATAAGAAATGGAATTTTTACTTCAGACCACAATCCTTTACTTGAAATTTTCTGTGTATTACTTTAGACTTATACAATGAATATGTTAGGACAAGGGGTTTTTTTTCCTCACAGCTGAAAGGGTTGGATATGCCTGTGCCATGGTTTGCATACTTTTTAAACAATAAGTAATTGAAGAAGCCATTCAGTGGATTGCCTTCCAAGATGCATCTTTCTCATCCCAAGTCAGGTTTTTTTCTTTTTGCTGTTTAAATTGCATTCTGAGGGTTCATATTTTAAGTTTTTTTTCTCAACCGCATCTGATTGTGATGCGTGCTGCTTATCTTTTGTATTTTACTTTCTCTGAAGCTGCCCCTGAAAACTATAAATAAACATCTGATTCAAATTCAAGATAAAATTTGTTACCTGTGACTTTTTTAATGATGTGAATTGTTCACCTCAAATGATACATTCATATTCATTTGTGGATTTAATTGTTCTTAGACCTACAAGAGCTTGTTTATAGGCATGGGAATGTGAATTGACAGGGAAGTAAAGATTTCACTGTTACAAGTTGTTATTCAAGGTTAGAAAGACTTCAGCTCTTGCTACAAGACTATTCTGTGCTTTTAATGGCAAAAAAGTATAGCCAGCTGTATCTGCTCCCCCTGAAATCTGAGCATGTACCCAAAAGACTGGAGTTCTTGATCTGTCTTAGAGTGAAAGGAAGCAGTAGTGCCAAGAATGGAAATTTTTGTTAGCCTAGTTGCTACTGTGATTAACACCTTTCCTAAAGCATTTTTAGGAAAGCATTTTAGCATTAGCATCTGGTGTGGATTATTGGAAGGAAGACCTTAAAATGGAGTAAACTGTACCAGGTGAAGGCTTTCTAAATGTATCCTAAATGTAGCAGGTGGTTTTGTTCTCTCATAGTTAGTCTAGTTGCATGTCACATGTTGAGAATTTTTGCAAATTACTGTTTTAAACTAACACCTGGTTTACCTTCTCCTACATGAGGTGTCTCAGGTAGATGAGCATTTCTTAAACAATATTAAGTGTATATAGAAATAACCATATGTAGACAAACTAGCTTACTCCTGTATGCTCCTACTCAGGCTATCTCCAGCACAAAGCCAGTTTTTTGTTGCCTCCAGCCTGCTGTGCATTAGTGCTGAGGCTGAGCCATAATCCTAGGCTGTTCTGAGCTGTGGCAATGGTGAGTCAGTGTTTAGTTTCAGTAGCTGACAAGCAGGTACTTTGCCCCTCTTGAAATCAAAGCACTTATTTTCTAGAAGCAGGCTTCATTAGAGGTATGGGAGGGTATCATATTCCTAGTTTCCCTGCTAGCATGAGCTGAAAGGCCATAACTGGGCAGGATGTAGCCATTTTGGAATATGAGCAGAAATTAATATGAAAATCTCCAAACTCCTTGGAATACTCTTAGTCTCAACTGCAGTAGTTTCTGTTCAGTGTCTGGAGTCTAGAACCAAAGAAATACTACAAGAATAAGCTTGTCTTCCAGCTGAGGAAGCTGGTGGCTAAGGACCTCTTGTTCTTGACTTTGAATTGATTAAGTAGCTGCTATCTATATTAGCAGACAGCAATTAGCAGTGTAATAGGAACAGATTAACAGCACCAATGACCACAGTTGATTGTTAGCTATTAGGAGAGGAATTTATGTTAGCTGTGCTCTGTTTATAGGGGAGTGGATATCTTCTAGTGATTGAAGAGCATCTTCAACTCTATTTCAACCTTCACCCAAGCAGAATTTTGCACACCAAGATCACTCCATGCTGAACTGCAGCATGCCCAGGAGCTCTGCTTCACAAGCACACTTACAATCTGAAATGAACTTTTTTTTTTTTTTTTTTTTTTTTTTTTTAGTGCTTTCATCTTGTTTCCTTGCAGCTGTAACTTCAGTCCCACCTCTTCCCTTTTGTAGCACAGGTAACTGGTGTTTCTATTTACCATTACAACACCTTCAGTCAGTAGTGCTTGCCTATGAACAACCAGTCAAAACAACGTGCATACCTTCTAAAGGTGTTTAGAGATTCTGCAGCAAAGAAAATACAAGCTGTCTTTCCATGCTGAAAACAACTGTATCAGAGCATGCAGTTTAAAGACAAACCGCCTGTAAGGAACTCTGATTCTTAATATTAGTAGATTTTCTTTTGCTTTCTTTCTACCATCCCATTCTACCTTTTTTTTTTCTTCCTCATTCCCCACTCCCTGCTTTTTGCTTGACGAAGACCTTTGTTTATTAAGGAAAGGAGCAGGTATAGATTTGACATAGCTGTTCTGCAGCAATTCATCAGGGAATTAGTTGATTTTCTTTTAGGTTTAAATCCCTAGAAAAGCCAAGTTTGGGGGAAGCAAAATGCAAGTGTCTTTTTCACATGGCAGTTAGCTCTATTAAACTATCTCTTGCTTTTCCCTGAGGGAAGAATTGCTCTTTTTATTTAAAATTGTGAGCTTTGCATCCTTTCTATCATCTAACAGCAAGTCTAGACTTGCAATGCCACACTAGCCTAGTGCCACGACCCAATCAGCAAACTACCCTGGGTAGTGTGGGAGGTTGTGTAAAGCTCAAAATCCCCTAGAAGTAAATTAAGGTGAAGCGATGCCAAATGACCAATCAAATTGTTTATTGAGCGAAAACAGTAGCAAAGCATATATGTATGTGCGAAAACTAGATATTGCTGTCTGCCAGGTGAGTCAGAGAACCAAAGGGAAGGGGGAGGGGAGAAGTTTACCCAACTTTATAAAATGATTCAACATCAGACTTTAACTCTATGGATGAACTATTCAAGTGACTACACCATCAAACTACGTATATGAAGTGAGGTAGATGTGGTGAAGAAAAGGAAGAGCAAGATAAAGTGCTGCAAAGAGAAGGAAGAGCAAGCTAGATAGAAAGGAGGAGGAGAGAGGGAGAGATCACCCTAAGATCCAGCGACATCTCGCAGGTCTGGTTTCAGATGTAGTCTGTAGTTGGCATGCGTGCTGCCTAGAGTCCCTTTTTGTCTTATATAGTCTCTGGTTATTGGTCTCCTTCCTGAAGGAGGAGTTTCATTGAGCGTGTGCAGTTGTTCGTCTAGAAAGAGTTCCAGGAACGGGTCTGCGGTACTTGGGTTGTTGTCTTGTGTAGGGTCCGAGTGTAGTCTCATGCCAGTGCAGATGCAAACCATTTGTGGTTATAGGGAGACTGATGCAGGAAGAGGCACTGTCCAGCCTCCGCAGAACCCATCTCTGTCTGTGGTCAGCTCCCTTTCGAGACAATTCATTTGAAATGTACTAACAGAGTTCCCAGACTCAGTCCACAACACCTAGCTCAGGCTGTGGTATGATGGAAAGTAAGGGTAACTGCATATGGAAGAGGAACCCTGCCCTGCTATTTAAAGGAAAACAATGAAGTAGGCTAATAAGAAATAGCCGTCTACCTTAGTTCAGGCAGTTTTTGCACCAAAACAGAAGCAGAATCTGTCATAAAACCAAACAATACTGGCCATGGTAAATAGACATCTCAGGCTGCCTGTTAAGCCACCAAATCAATGAAAGTTTCGCTTTCTACTCATCTGCCCTTTCTTTGGACTCCAATCCGAAGAGACTCTCCTTTGCAGAGTGAAGCCACTGACTGTGCTAGGTGTCTCAGTTCTTAATGAGGAAGGGGCTAGATTACCACATACAACAGGCTACAAAAGACTATTGTGTCTGGTAACTTTGAGGTGATTACCAATAGTAAAAGAAATCGATGAAAGAGTTCTCTCCTCAATAGTATTAACCAGGAGGCTTCTGATGTTAATCCAGATCTCTCAAGAGTTGAGTAAATGCAAGCTCATGCTAGAGTTTAAGCGTCTCCCATATCGTTAGTTTTTCAAATGCAAAGTAGTGATCAGGAGGAGAAGAGAGAACTTCCTATGCTAGGAAGCCAGTAATTTGCACGTTATTTAGTTTGTACAACTGAGTTGCCTAGCTACAATATTAGAGAATGATTCTAGAGCTGTCTTGAGCGCATTGATTGAAATAACCTCATTAAAGCCAAATTATGAATTAAGAGTCAGTATTTCCCTCTGAACACTTCCTTTCTGGATCAGGAACAGAAGAGACTAACCAGTAATTATTGTTGCAGGCACAGGAGTTGTTTCATAGAGATGGAAAGAAAATGCACTTAACAAATTGTATTTTTGTATACAATTCTTATATGATTTGGAGAGCCGAAATCAGGCAATCTAATTCCTGATGCAACACATATGAGTTGTTTCCAATTTGTTAAGTAAAAGGAAGCTATATCATCAACTTTCATATCAAATATGTAGCTTATGTGAATTATACCATTATTAGTCATGGTCCTTGTCTCTAAATTGGAGAGATACGGATTTGACAGACGGACCACTCAGTGGATAAGGAATTGGCTGGATGGTCACAAAGAGTTGTGGTCAGTGGCTCCATGTCTTGAGTGGAGACAGTGATGAGTGGCATTCCTTGGGGGTCGGTATTGGGAGCAGCATTGTTTAACATCTTTGTTGGCAACATGGACAGTGGGATTGAGTCCACCTTCAGCAAGTTTGCCGACGACACAAAGCTGTGTGGTGCAGTCGACACGCTAGAGGGAAGGGATGCCATCCAGAGTGACCTTGACAGGCTTGAGAGGTGGACCCATGCGAACCTCATGAAGTTCAACAAGGCCAAGTGCAAGGTCCTACACATGGGTCGGGGCAATCCCAAGCACAAATACAGGCTGGGGGATGAGTGGATTGAGAGCAGTCCTNTAGTGGATTGGTAGCAGTCCTGCAGGGAATGACTTGCAAGTATTAGTGGACGAAAAACTGACTGTGAGCCAGCAATGTGCACTCGCAGCCCAGAAAGCCAATCATGGTCGAGGGAGGTGATTCTCCCTCCTCTACTCTGCTCTCTTGAGACCCTGCCTGGAGTACTGGGTTCAGCTCTGAGGCCCCTAGTGTAAGAAGGACATGGACCGGCTTGAGCAGGTCCAGAGGAGGGCCACAAAGATGATCAGGTGCTGGAGCACCTCCACTATGAGGACAGGCTGAGAGAGTTGAGGTCGTTTAGCATGGAGAAGAGAAGGCTCTGGGGAGACCTTATAGCAGCCTTCCAGTACCTAAAGGGGGCCTACAGGAAAGATGGGGAGGGACTCTTTATCAGGGAGTGTAGTGATAGAATGAGGGGGTAATGGTTTTAAACTTAAAAAGGGCTGATTTAGATTAGATGTAAGGAAGAAATTCTTTACTGTGAGTGTGGTGAGGCACAGGAACAGGTTGCCCAGAGAAGTTGTGGATGGCTGCTCCCTGGAAGTGTTCAAGGCCAGGTTGGATGGGGCTTTGAGCAACCTGGTCTAGTGGAAGGTGTCCCTGCCCATGGCAGGGGGATTGGAACTAGATGATCTTTAAGGTCCCTTTCATCCCAATCTATTCTATGATTCTATGATAGCTCATTATTCAGCATGTATACACATCTATAGTGCAGACCAAATGGATCAATTCATAATGGACAGCTACTAGATGAGAGCTTTTCAAAGGAAGTAGGGAAGACTGAACGTTATTTTTAGTGCCAATCTGTATCATGGGAAAAAAAGTTGCAGAGAATTGAACTTCTTTGTAACTATAGGCAATCCTTACCTCAAATCTTTGTTCACTGGGTATAATAGTACTTCAAGCCTGCTGTAGCTTTCTCTAGTGCTCAAACAATAGCCTGAAACAATTTTTCAGTGCAAGCATGCCTAAAGTACTCCTGTTTTCACTTCAGATCTGTATTGTGGAATCAGTTCATATGGCAGAAGCAGCACCCAAGAGACTGGTTTCAGACCATTGGTGGGCACTACAGCACTGTAGCTTGCCACTGTGAGAAGAGGCTTAATTGCCATTAAGAGCAAACCAAGTTCAGAGATTGAGATGTTTCATCTTCTGAAAGAGAAAGCATCTCTGCTGTATTAGGAAGTGACCTGTACAAAATCACTACTTTCTGAGATGTGACACAGAAAAGTAGGCATTCTCTACTCAGTTCACAAATAAGAGATCTCTTTAAGCTGAATGAAGCACTGTGATTGGTATCTGAACTCTGCTAGTTGAAGAGCTCTCCACAGAGTGCTGGGCTTCAACATCCAAGCAGATTTCTGTAGGGAAGTTTCACTTGTTGATACAAAAAACAATGTGCCATTTGGGCACTGCAGCAGGTAGCATCACAGGATTCAGCCTCCAGTTTATACAGAACTTAGTTGCACTATCACCAACTGAATTGCTCATCAGAACCTAAAACCAGTTTTAGTATACATTTCTTCTTCCCTTTGGTTACCCTTTTTCTCCCTAGTCTCACCTGGGGGGAAAGATCAAGCCATCAGTAACTTTTAAGTCACATTGCTTTAAGGAAGCATAGGAAAGATGAGCAGCAGTTACATGCACTTTCAGAGTCTTAGAAGCCTTTATAGCCTCACGTTATGACAAGCACAGTAAGTGACACAACAGTTCCCTGAAAACATAAAGTTTTTTGGGTCTAGACTAGAAACAGAATTAGGTCAGTTGTTTTTACCAGTCAAAGCTAAAGCTGCCTTACAGCAAGGGGTGGGTCTTTCTTGACCAACAAATATACTGGTTGCTTTCATTTTGGTATATCTGACCAAGAGCATTAAATACAGAGAGGAACAGCCACTAGCTGTAAGAAACTGGCACAGACAAGAATTGGCATGGGAAAGCTGCATGTACTCCTCCCCCGTTACATCCTTGTTAGTGCTGCATTGCCTTTGGACTGATACAGCCCACTACTGCAGGGACAGGAAGGAACTGTCAGCAGAGACAGCATACACTGATTGAAGACATGTTTCTAAAGATGGAGACAGTACACATCTTGCCTAAATAGTTTTCTAAAGAAGCAGCTTTAGCCCTAGAAAATGATATCTGGTGTCTTATTTCATGCAATAGGCTGAGCTGGAAGAATGAATTTATGCTGAAGACTTTGGCACATACTGCCTTACTACAAGAAAAGGAAAGTTGAGTAGAGGAGCAACATCTGGTCTGCCACTATCTTATTGTGTCATGGCTTGAGCTGTGGCTGAGCAGTGACAGCACAGGAAACAAGTTAGCTTTCTGCAGCAGTTGTGTTCTAGCTGCAGCTATACATAACCAGGGAGCAGTAAACCTTGCAGCTGACAGTCTGGTTGCAGCAGAGAAACAAGTCACTCACACAGGCTTTGGTTTGATTGTGCAGTTACAATTTATTGCATCCTATATCCTTAGGAATGACAGCTAAAGTTTCCCACCTATCTGGCTCAAATTCATAAGTGTAGAGGCTTTATAACTGCCATTGCATTTGAGAACATGTGCAAAAACTGATCCAGTGCCTCCCCTTCTAGAGTATAAAGCATACATAATTTAGACACATGTACCTTATAAACCAGTTGATGCTAGATTACTCATTTTCATTAAAAACAACCTGTACCGTGTGGTCTAGAGCTAGGAACAGGAAATTCACTTCTCTATTTGCTGA
>VYZV01020676.1:4970-54367 GCA_013401275.1 Pandion haliaetus
GGCGGCGGCGGCGGCGGCCGGCCCTCAGCGTGCGTGGGGCCGGGCGGTCTTCGTGGCCGGGGCTGAGGCGGGCTTCTGGGCCCGCTGCTCGGGGCTGGCTGCTCCCCGGCCGGGGCATTGGCGGAATTAAGCTGCTTTTTTGGCGCTGGCGTGTGCCTGCCGGCTGCAGTCGGGAGGCTGCTCCGGCCTCTGCCGGGCGCCACGGCCCTGAGATCAGAGCGCGGTCGTGAAAAGCGGCTCCGCCGACGGCGCCCGCGGCCGACAGCGGCAGAGCCGCAGCCTGCCCGCCCCGGTGCGGGTGTGCGCGCCTGGAAGGCGGCGCTCGGAGCCATGGCAGAGGCTTCGGGGAGCCCCCTGCCCGACCCCGTGGTGAGGAGGAAAAAAAGCATATCTATTGAGGAAAAAATCGACATCATAAGTGCTGTGGAGAGTGGCAAGAAGAAGGCAGACGTCGCAGCCAAGTACGGCATAAAGAAGAATTCCTTGTCTTCGATTATGAAGAATAAAGAAAAAGTTCTGGAAGCCTTTGAATCTTTGCGATTTGATCCTAAAAGAAAAAGACTAAGGACTGCTTTTTACTCCGACCTGGAGGAGGCGTTGATGAAGTGGTACAGAATTGCTCAGTGCTTGAATGTGCCGGTAAACGGTCCTATGTTGCGCCTCAAGGCTAATGATTTTGCCCAGAAGCTCGGACATAGTGATTTTAAATGCAGTAATGGCTGGCTCGATCGTTTCAAGTCAAGGTATGGTTTAGTTTTCAGAGCTCAGCCGGTAGAAGTAGCTGCTACTACCAGAGAGGATGCTCCAACTCTTTGGTACCAAAATGTCCTTCCTTATTATTTAAATGATTATCAGCCAAAAAACGTGTTTTATATACAGGAGACTGGATTGTTGTATCAGATGTTACCGCATAACACATTTGCATTTAAAGGGGAAACTTGTTCTGTAGGTAAACTAAGCAAAGAGAGAATAACCATAGTGGTGGGTACAAATGCGGATGGCTCCGAGAAACTTCCTTTGCTTGTTATAGGAAAAAACAAAAGTCCACACGCTTTCAAAGATGTGAAGTCGCTGCCTGTGGATTACGAAGCAAATGATACGGCGTGGATGACTTCAGAAGTGTTTGAACAGTGGATGCGTAAACTTGACGACAGATTTCAAGCACAGCAGCGACAAGTAGTTATTCTTGTTGATTCTCTCCCAGCCCACACTGAAGTAAAGAACCTGAAGTCTGTCAAATTAGTGTTCTCTCCTCCAGACTCTTCTTCATGTACAGCTACGAAACAAGGAGTTATCAGAAGTCTGAAGGTTAAATACAGGCACTGTCTTATCAAGAGATTTGTTGACTGTGTAGAAGGCAATAAAGAGTTTACGCTGACTCTTCTTGAAGCAATTGAGATGTTGTACCTGTGCTGGAGGGAAGTAACACCAGAGACTATTGTAAAAAGTTATAATGAAGCAGGATTCCGATTAGAAACCAAAGCAAATGGTAATGACACAGAGGTTGAAAGTGACTTTGATTTGATTGCACATGCACAGGCAGCTGGAATGGAGTTTCCAGAAGGTTTATCTTTGGAGGAATATGCAGCTCTAGATGATGGCTTGGTAACTTACGAAATGCCCACAAATAATGACAGGATGTGTGCCAAAGAAAGCAGAGCAGATAAAGCTGGGATGTCTGTTGGTGATGAAGATGAGGATGATGGTGATCGATTTCAGGAAGCTGAGCAGTCTTTACCATCAAAAAATGAGGCTTTGAGTGCTTTGGATACCCTTCGAAAGTTTCTCAGAAGTCAAGACACGAATGATTCGCTTCACGATTCCCTAGCTGACCTGGAGAATTTTATTCAACGTGTAGCATGTAAATAAATATTTTAGCAAAGTGTGAAAGCATGTAATTGAAAAAAAAAGGAATTGTGTAAGTAAACAAAAACAGGCAGTTTAATAACGTGTTGCTGCAACATTCTCTAGCGCGTCTTGCTCAGGTACCTAGATGTACATAACAAAATAAATCTGAAATTATGAAAAAGGGCTGTGAACTGAAGTTTCCCACAAAATCAGGAGGAAAGAACATAAAATTTGGGGTAGAGGGTGGAAATAAGTTGAACCTTTAAAATTATAACTGTAGTAAGTACAGCGGAGGCAAAAGCAATTCTTTGAGCAGTTCGGTGCACTCAGGATGAACTGGTGCCCACTTGGAATTCTTTTTTCAGGAAGAGATTAGCACTTCTTCGCATTGATAATTTCATTAGCGTCTTTGGTATTGTTGACAGTGGAACAGTAAATACCAGCTTGGTGCTTTTGATACTTAAACAAAAAAATTGAATAACACCGAAAATAGATACTTAAGTTCTGAGAACTAAGGGTTTTTTAAAATAAATTTTTTTTGTCCTTGTTCAAGAATTCTGGCCCTAGTGTATTCCTGCAGCGGATGAGGAACAGCAGAAAGTTAGTTAGGAGCTTTGGATGTGTTTTGTTTTCTTAAAGCTGCTCATGTGTGGCTACACACAAATGGCATAATCATTTATCTGAGAGTCAAAGGACAAACAAACCTTTACTTGGTCTTTGAAGAGGTCAAAAAAGAAGGTCATTCTCTCCCTTTCAGCCTTTTTGGTATTTGGATTTGATGTAGCTCCTTCTGTGCAACTCCCATGTATTTCTACAGTAAATACAGAAAAAAAACGGCCTATGCAGTATCTGCACTCAAAACCTTACTGAACTCTTGTTTTATTTACTATACTTGAAGGCTTTGCTGTAGGATTCAGTGCACCGGCGTGGTTTCTTATTCTAACTACCCTTAACAGGGGTGCTGTTTGCATGAATGCAGTGTGAGGTTGAGTAAATCACAGTACATTTACATGCCTTTAAGTATGCGTTTCAAGTACTGTAGTCATACCAGAGCCAAAAATCTCAATTTATGAGACAGACTGCTTGTGACTTTTTTCAAAACCTGTTTTAAATATTTTCCATATCTGTCAATTTAAATTTTTTTCAAAAGTTAGAGGTAATAATCTTTCTAATTTAGGGGAAGAAAATAATATTTTATGGAAGCCCTTTAGGAAACCTGTGCAATAAACAATTATGGTGCCTATAATTAAACCATGGGAAACAATCTCTCGCTTATTTGCATCTTCAGTTTTCAATAAATAGTTTGGCTAAAGCTTTATTTGCTGTTCTTTCTGGTGGAGGACCGTTTATCCATTTTTAAAAGCATTTCAGAAAAATGTATCAAATGGTTGGAAGACAGTGAAAATATTGGGGGAGGGGGAAGAAAATGCCTATGGTTAAACTGTATGAATGTTTTACTAGAACCCCTACAAAAAAACCCCACAAACTTCTGGTTTCTTGTCATGAAATATCTGACGTGAATTCCATCCAAAGGATATTCTGATTAAATAAGAGATTTCTGTTGAATTTCCAATAAATAAAGTCCCACACGGAGATTTATAGATTCTGTGAAAGAGGAACTCCTCTACATTATCTCTTTTAACTACTTACTATTTTAAAATACAGGTGCAGAGTCTTTTAAATTTGGAAGCTATGTCAAATAACACATTTTGCTTGCTTAAATAATTCAAAACAAGCTTATGAAAAGTACTTTTTATTTTGGCTAAGCTTATTTGAAGTTCAGGTAAATCCCACAGAGCCCTATGGATAATTTTCCTATAGTAATCTTCTTTTGATTTAAAAATCTATTGTTTTCTTTGCGACAGCTTCTCCTGCTAAAGGCAAGTTTAGGGAAAAGTTTGTATTATCCACGTAGTAAATGGGTATATTCTTTAAGATTCGATTCCATGTGGACCTCATCGGCCTGGGATCCAGATAAGGAGACTCTCTTTCCTTCTAAGAGAATACTGAGTGTGAAAGTGTTGGGTCTGAGCGAGAAAGACTTGCATAAGTAAGCAGCAAATCTTGGTTAAACAAGGGTTCGATCTACAAGTAGTGTAATCTTTGCAAGACGAGGCTTAGAAAATCAGGAGAGGGGAAATAACGTCGTTAGCTGGTAACGAAGGAAGTAAATTACTGAGTGCTGTCATAGTCCCTCACGAAACCAAGAAGAAGGATTTACTAATTTGGCCTGGACTTTGAAGGTGAATTGTGGAACTTGCTTTAAAAAACATACAACCCATCAAAATCCTGTATCTTTAGAGAATATATGACTTTTTCCCTAGCCTCCTAGCTCATTCTGAGAAACCAAGCTAAAATGCACTCACCGAAACTGGTTTTTTAGGTCAGACACTTTATATTGTAACACTATAGCTTTCAAAATCATTTAGGAGCCCAGTTATTTCTTTTCACTTGGATTTTTGTCACATTTATGGTCAAAGAGAGAACGTGAAATCCATTTTGAAGCCTGTTGCTGTTTCAGGTGTTTGTTCATGGGGAAATGCAGGCTCCTCAGATCTGAAATGCTAGCAGTGAAAAAGGAAGCGGTACGCTATGTAAATGTTAGTCATTTTAGCCTGTGTACACAGCTAGAGCTAGAGATTTTTTTACATTGTCTAGGTAAACCACCAGGACAGTGGCTTTTTATGTCTGGGGTGGTATCTTATCGGAGGGGGAGGAAGAATATTGCTTTAGAATGCACCATATTTAAAAATAAGAACCTTTTCTACTAAAGGCAGGTTACTAAGGCTGTCATTTGCTTTAATACTTCAGGTATTAGTTTGGATGCCTATGTGCTTTTTCTTGTACGCTTTTCTACTTTATGCTATGGTTAGATAATAATTACGTGCCTTGGCATCAAGCCAGTGAGGTCACTTTCAGTAACCCAAAGTGACTTCTAGAAGTGTGAACCAAAAATATGAAGATAACTGACTTCCAAACAAGGCCAAAATAGAAAAAAATATTTGGAAAGTATGTTTGATATAACCACAAGCATCCTCAGAGCTATTCTTGGGACAAGTAATATGTAAAATGAAGTATGCCTTCCAAAACACATCTGCATTTGAAAATTTTAATAAATATTACACTGTTTTGGATTTTTTTTGTGTGTATTACTGTTGTGTGCAGTTCTTGATACCTTTCAGACCTATAAAACTACATCTCCTTTTAAAAATGTTACTCAAAGGAAGGTTACTCACCTCTAATGGTAAAAGGAAATTACTTTAACAAGTTTTTGCAGCCCCAGGCAAAAACAGAAGAGAGGGGGCAGTCAAGGATTTATAGGAGAGCAATCCATATGTGCCTGTATACCCATGATTTCTGACATTTTGATAGCTAAGTAAACGAGGCAGTAAATAAGTCAATGGTTTCTCATTATTATGTAAATTTTGAGAATGACAGTCTCAAACACACAATCTTCAGTGATTTTAAACTTTAACTGCAATGTATTCATAAATGTAAATTAAATTATAACATTAAAATATCAGTAAAATACCTTCCAGATTTTTTTGGTGGTTCTGTTCATTGAAATCATAGAGTGAATATTGGCCTACACAACACTTTACTAAAACGTGTGGTGACTGGGCAACCATGGCATGCAATGACAGCGTTTCACATTATTTTGTTTCTTTTAATATCAATAAAAGCTGGTTCTTCCTATTTTTGGGAGGCAGATGTTAAAGGAAGACTTTGCAAAGTTCTTATTGGGAACTGAACGGTGCTGTCAGCAGAGAAGAGTTTTTATATTTAAGCAAGGAAGTCAGTATTTGTATCTAGATGTTTTAATATGCCTATTTTGGGGGTTGCTTCCTGGAAAACCAGAACCAAACCCAGCCAATTCATAAGCAAACAAATCTAATTGAAATTTTTGCGATGGGATGGGTGACAGCGTGCTTCTATCAATACATTCATTAACAATAGAAAAGTCTTTGCAACAGATGAAAAGATTACAATTTGATGTCTGACAGCCTGTTCTCACACATAGCTTTTACACTGGTACAGCAGCGTTGTATAGACATGTGAGTCCCTTTTACTGATACAACTGCAGTGGGGTATAACCACATCATTGTTTTATAGGATTAGTAACTCAAGTGTAGCTCATTGCCCTTCTTGCTACTACGTTTACTCCGTTTGAGATGTATTTTCTCTCTTACAACTGTAGCTGTTTAACTGCATTGGTCTAGTTAAAACCGTACAGCTTCTGGGTTAAGGCAGAGTGGGAAAACCAGTAGTGTCTTGCTAAATTTTTCATAGCTGTGTCACCTCTGAGCGGAGTGGAAAAGTGTAAATTACATACTGCTGTGATCAGTAAAGTGAACAAATACCACACTGAATTACCAGGTCTGCTGAGTGAGAGGACAATTTTTAAAATGCCTTACTGTGTTTTACAATATTTCAGCTGAAAGCCACGTTCTTCCTAAGCTTTCATGCCGCCCTACCTCTGGCGCAACTTTCCAGCCTTGTGTGTGAATAGCACCAAGGGGAACAGGTCAATCCCCTCACCGCACACGTAGTTACAATCCGCGCAAACTGTCAGCCTGCACGCAGGTCGTCGGCCACGTCATCGGGGAGGGGAGCTCCAGACCTGGTTTGCATCCTCCACTTCTGCGTTGGTGTTGCTTGGTGTGCCTGTGCGAGCGCTTGGTTATAATCATGGGGGTGGTGACTCACCTGTCTGAGAAAGTTGTAGTCCGATGGGATGGTGCAACCTCACCCCAAACACCGAATGCAACACCATTCATAATATATCGGTCGGCAGTTTGAAAAACCTGCGGGACCTGGGATTGCCGATAGAGACATCCCGAGAGGGTGGTTAGGGCTCTCAGCTCTCCTGGCCCCTGCTCAGGAGGAAAGCTGAAGAGCTCTACTCTCTGGAGAAGTTCTTGCAAAACACTTGCTATTCAAGAAGGATTACTTCGACGTGTGGTAACTAGTTGCTGGATTGCTCATCTGAAGTCATCCACGTCTCCTGAGACATGTGCTCTGGGGCTGCCACTGTATCATCCACACAAGGAGACAACTTACCGAAACCACTGCTTTTCTCCTAGCAGTGTTGGTGCCTCATACTTCTAAGCTGTATAAATGATGCGATATGATATTTTGCTATGTGGAATTATATTTCTTTCCTCTCCCACCTTTTTTTCATCCATTGCCTTCTATCATTTTATATTCATTGATATCCTGCTAATTCTAGTGTTAATGTTAGGATCGTTGGCACAGCCTTCTGGCAAGCTGCTTTTCTCCTTACTCTCCCTATTTCTAATACTATCTTTTGCAGGTGGTAGTTTTGAATCATCTCATGTATCAGCTAGTATCACCGTCTTGGTACACGTGCTCGTGCTCTCGGTCCCTAATTTCTCCATTGCTGTATTTAGTGGCTTTCCCAAAACCTTGCTTCATTTAGCCAAGAACATTTAGTATGGCCGTATTTCTTCTTGTCTTTTCTTTTTGTACAGGAGGGTGAGCAGTGCTTTTTCCACCAGTCAGCCGGGATGTCTGTGCGAATTGGTAATAAAACACGTAATCTTTCTCTCCTGTCAGGCGTCTCCATTTTTTCCTTCCGTCTGTGGTCCCTTCTCATCTGTACTTTTGAGATTCTCAATTTGACATTTAGTATCTTCGTCTAAACCATTCCCTTTTCTCTTTCATCTCTTACCCTTATCTGCCTGTATAGCATCCTTGCCACAATTCACTTTTACATTTCCCTTTCTAAATATCATACTCCTAACCTCAGCTCTTTGTACCTTTCTTCCCTTCTCTTTTACTGGCCGCATCTAATGTTTAAACAACATTTCAAACTCCCTTTTCCTCCTTTCCATGATTTGATGTCTATGTCTCTTCTCCAAAACCAAATATTTAACTGTTTCCAGACACAACCAGTTTTTTACTTTCTATTTTACTTGGTACGTCTTCATGATACCCTTAGATCAAGGTTTATGTAATGATTAAAAGTGTGTTATCTTCTGTAAATTTACCTGTTTGCATTTTGTTTTCGCCCATTCTTTATTTTTAGCACTTTCAAGTCTTTCCTTTGCTTGAGCCTTTCTTTTGCACTCCTGATCACCAGCATGAATTTGACTCATTTTTTAAGCTTGTAAAAAAATAAACCCACAAACAAAATCTGCACAAAGAAAGAGTTTGGGGCTATTTGTTTACATAGCTAACTGTGTTACAATGTTGCATAAAATAAATCAGATTGAAAGCCAGCTCAGACTTTCGCTGGTTTCTATCAAGGTTTTTCATTTGAATTTACATTTTTTATTGTTTATTTTCACTCTGATTTTTCCTGTTTCAATAGCTGTTTGTGAGATTTCAGATACTTATGCCCAGTTTGGCTTTGTAGCCAGCCCATATGGCCTGAGATCATGGAGAAAAGCAGGTAGATCATGAAAAAGGAGGAGTTAAAAGGCAAGGTCCTTGTCCATTGAGATTCCCCTGCAGGAACTCGAGGAGAACTTGTAAGTCAGGTTCAGCAGAACTTTTTCTTCGAAATCAATATTCAGAGTCCTCTGAAAGTCGACATCCCTACACACATTAGGCACAGAAATCGATATGAGAGATAACACCACAGGCTGTCTGAATTTTAGGATGGCAAGAAATGGCCACCCATAATTCAGCTCCACTTCAAAATTAATTGACACTTTTTTTTTTTTTCCCCAGAGCTAATGAGACATGATCTATGTAAACAGTATGTCACTGCACTGCCCAGGGCTCATCTATGTTAAGTAAGCAGATAGAAATTTGCCTAGAGACAAGGCAAGGCTGAAACAGCATTTCTGTGTAACAGTGGTATTTCTGTAGAGTCTAGAAGTTGCAGGAAGAGTCAGATGAGCATGAAAATTGGCGTGGCATTTTAGAAGTTACCGAGAGACACTTTGTAGTACAGGGTTGGGATCTGAGTTAGAGATACTTACTACGTGCCATTCCCAACAACTACTGAACTACTTTTGAAAAGCTGGCTTGATGGATATCAATTTTGCTGCTCTGAGAAAAAGTGGCAAAGAGCGTTACGTGTACGCTCAGCACATGGCACAGGCAAACACTACGATTCAAATTCTAGCAGAGACAAACCCTCAATTCCCTGTGAGAGCTGAGGGTACCCAGACTCTGCATTATATGGTGAGCATCTGCAGAGAAGCAGGAGCAGAGGTGGCATATGCTGTAGACATGCAACAGCGAGACAGAAAAGACAAGTACAGGCAGACAGAGCTGCAGGCTCTCGGCTCTGCTTGTTGCATGACTATAAAGGACCATCCTATGCCCCAGCAGAAGGGCTTTTCATACATGTCCCATTACCAACCCAATTTTTTCAGAAAGCAAAAGAAATCCTCTTAGGAACTGAAAGAGATTTAAGATTTGATAATTTCTTGCCAATTTGGCAATGTCATGCTTCATACCTTTGTAATATGTCGAAGTTGGCAGCAGAACTATAAAAGGTAAAGCTGAAGTAAATGCATAATGAAGCTTGTAGGATTTTATGTCCCATTCTCACCTGGCCCTCACTCAGCCCTAAATCATACAGCACCTTCAAAGATTTGTCAAAATCTAATTTGATGCCAGCCACTTGCCCACTACAGCTAACAGAGCATTTGGCAAACTTAATGCTTGGATGGTTAGAAACCATCTTGCTATTTCATCTTAAATATTCATGGTTAAGTAGCTTCAGGAAAATAAAAGAACTTGATCATTCTCTAACAATACCTACACCATTATCTATACCCAGCCTTAATGCACGTGTGCAGCTCCAAACCTGTATTCCTCTTTAAATGCCTGCATTCTCACTGTCGGTCTGTTGAGGACTAGCACTGGGATGGCAGATAGCATCCTGAACAATGAGATTATATGAAATTTACATTAATGTAAGCTTCCTAAGGGATTATTTAGAATGGGGATTAGGGAGCTTTATGAATTTAAAACTTCCTTCACATTTCTTCATCCTCTCACCTCATCTCACAGAGGGGAGAACCCAGTGGCTTGCACTGGTGCAGTCTCACAGGGGGTAGCAAGATCATTTTGAACAGCTGCCTTTGTGGTGAGCTCTGCTGGCATTTGCCAGCATATTAGTCTGCAAGAATTAGGAGGAAATCTGCAATGTATGGAAAGCAGCCCTTACGTTGCAGCCGGCGGGAGGTATAACTGCTGCTCTGCCTCCCAAGTGGGTTGAGCCACCCTCTTACGAGGATGCCGACTCCTCAGGCAAGGCACATATTTGTGAGATTACATCTTCCAAAAGCAGAAATGCAGGTGCTGGTTTGCTTTTCATCATTCATCCTGCACTCTCCTTCCTGTCTGCCGTTCCAGCTCCTCAAAGATTAAAAATTCCCCGTCAGCTGCCTGCCCGACCTGATCAGTACCCCAGTTCAGAAACCCGGGATAGTTCTATGCCACCCACCCACCTCATTTACAGGCTTTAAATATAGCTCCTATATTTGGCAGGCATCTTTTTGCTTTTTTTGAGTACCAGATATTCGCATTCTCTAAAAGCATTTCCAGCTCTAATGGGAAAAGAATGAGCTGTGGACCTCAAATGAACTCCACATTTCTCTCTCCTTGTGGAGATTATTAGAATTTATACCATGTGGAGATCTGCCCTTACTGACTTTCAAGGGGGTTGCAGACCCGGGCTATATGTGGATTGACCTTTGCAGGCATGGTAGAAGACGTAAAACTTCACAATTAAGTACTCAGAACCAAAATGGGTTAACAGAGGAATTACACATTAGCTTCCAGGAAGCCTCTGTTTCATATAGGATCATGTCTACAATTCTTTCCGTCATGGGTTTCATTACCAGCCATTAGCATTGACCTCCTTTACTCTTGATGCATCTGCCTGTAACTGGACGAATGCCAGTTCTCACAGAATTTTAATACTGCTTACCTTGTACAGAGGGTACACCCAAGTATAAAAAGGGCACCTTCTGACAGCAGATCAATCTTCAGAGAGCAGCCTATCGGCAGTGCAACAGCCTGTCAGACCCAGGAACTTCTCACGTCACACCACACTTTGTGCACCGACACTTTGTCACGGAGGTGTGACTGTGGCATGGATAGGTACCTAGAAAAGGAGCCATAGGAGTCGAGGGGTATCGGTTTGTATACTGCTATTAGGATATGCAATTGGGCTGCTAGCCCATACTGAGGTGTATTTCACTGTCACAGCTCTCTACAGCAACCAAAAAAATACCTAATGAAAGCATGCCAACTTGCACTGCTGTCACAAATACCACTCAAAACATGGATCTGCCTGAAAATGAGCTACAGCACATCTAACCCAGCTGTTTGGAAAGGACTTCTCCCCATACCAGACTCAGACAGGAGGAAGAGGACATAGACAGCTGCTTGTATTTTGGCAAACTCAACATTTCTACAATTTATACAAATTCATGAGGTTTCACTAAGTAACATTTTGGTAAGCTCAGCACTTGCCAAACTTAATCAAATTCTTAAGGTTTCACTAAGTGACAGCTAAATAGGAAGCTATTCTGTATGTTCAGACAAAATGAAGTGAATAAACACATACACTTACTTTAACCATGTAATAAGCTGGCATAGCTTCTCATGGGGAATGAAGAAAGGCGTATCTCAGAGAGAAAGAAACAAAAATAAACTAGCAGAAAAAGACACAAGGTAAAATTTCTGATTTTTTTTTTTTCAGGTAGTCTTGCAGCACTACAGTCAGCTATACTGAACTGAAAGTTAGATTTAAACACAGGGTGCTGAGAAGTGGTGCCGTAACTCCACTCAGCATGCCCCTCCTGGGTTGCGATCGATGGCATTTTACGTGAGTAAAATACCACCAAAAAAACCCATTACCACCTGCATGAAGACCTGGTCAGTGGTTTAATACACCACATGTTGGGACAGGGCATTGTTTTCAGAGAAATAAGAATTGTAGGCAAGATACTACTCGCATTGCCTACTAAAAATGAGGGTGCAGGTACGTGATTTTCCAGGTTTCAGCATAGCGTCTGAATGATTTCAGATACTAGGCAGAAGTTTACAAATTCTTGAAATAGCATCTTTGCCATTGCCAAGACTATAGAAAACTTGTAGAGTTAGCAATCCCTGTGCATAATATGATCACACTGGCAAAGGGATATATCGCGTATTAGTGTCTGTGATGGTCAAACCACTATTAACAATATAATGCCACAGAAAATACTTTAATTGCATATTTTTTTTTTAAATACTGTTTCAAAAATATACTTAGGTCCGTTGCAAAATAACCACCTATGCTTCATTGCTTCAGTCTTAGTTTCCACTGGCATGGAAGAGTGGGCAAAGTGCCTTCAGGAGCATTGACACTTTGCTGTACGGGGCCTGAAGTTAAAAAGGCACATGCTGGAAACACAGGCTGAAAGCCATCCAAACAGCCTTAATTTAGCCTCTTGCTTGCATACACATTATAAATACAATCTCTCTACAGACTATCACACTTTTTTCCTTTAATATCTGTCTGGTTTTCAGCCGGATGACGTCTCTTTGATTCTACTGGGACTGTTTACATGCTTAAATATGTGCACAACTTCTGCAGAGCGGGACTAAGACAGGACTGGAAGCTGCCTCCATGATTTTAAAGGGTGGCTCATAACACTATACTAGAACTGGGCACTTGCGCTAGATACTTAAAGGTATTTAAATGACCATCCAGGAAAATACACTTTTTCAAAGTATCTAGGAACCAAACTTGCCCCAGATCAGACATCCATACTCTTGAAAGTAGTTAGTGCTTATTTGCATCTTTAGGTATCTGAGTAGCTTTAAAAAAAGCTCACCTTTGATGTTTCTTTAGAGTCTGGACTCTATATTAACTATTTGTGAAATAAAGTTCAGTAATTACAGTGAAAATATGCAAAGGAAAAAGAAGAGAACACTTTAATTCAAGAATAGAGAAAAGGACTTAGACGGGAGGATCAAATGAGAGCTGCCACAGCCTAAAGAAGTATCAAGCAGCATTTAAGCAGCGTAATTTTAGGACATCAAAGTTTATCTTCAGATACTTAAGGTGTGGCTGGAAAAATCTCACATTACAGTTTGGATGTGCTGGTGTGGTTTTTTATGGTTGAGTATTACTGAAGGAATGTGCTTTTCAGATTTTATTATCTTCTTATGAATTGTTCAAAGCTGAGAAAATACCTTCAGTCAGCTGAAGCACCCTAGAAATAAAAATAAGAAGGGTTTAAAATATCTAGTTTACTTTCCCTCAAGTACCCTGTTTCTCTACTCTTCATTTTACTAAATTCACCAAAGATTACACCCGAGACAGATTTATGTTTGTTTTTCAATCCTTTACTTCATCAATCTCACTTTTCACTACCTCTTTAAGAGAAATATTTCCATTTCTGTAGAGCACTGTGGGTTTTTTTCAAGCCAGATCTTAAGCTAACACTGACTTGAAAGTGGCAACTAATGAGTAGGCACCTCCATGTAAGACACACAGTACTGACGTTTCATGTAAAGATCATTCACCGGCTGACGGCTTTTCCCCCCATTTAAGTTGCTGACTGCGCACCTATTAACTGAGCTGGCACATGAAAGCCTGTGGCCAGACATGGCTCCGATCCTTGCGCCCAACACCCAGGCAGTGTTTCTTCTCTTGCTCCCAGGAGCAGTCACCGAGAATTTCCATTCTCTGAAGTGTTTTTCCAAGTTGCACGGATACTCTTTTCAGCATTACAATTGTATCGTCCGTCCTGTATCTGTCTGTACTGCGAGGTCTGCTCCCCTCCTGTGCCGGCACAGTCATTTCCTTACAAACCAGCTTTATTCCTGACACTGGAGACTGCAGTCAGCTGCTGTTCTGAACAGGCGTTTGAGCACGCTCACATCCCACTGCAAGGCATCTCAAGCAATTCGTTCCTCCTGGCTTGTTACACAACTCTACTTTTGGGGGGTCCACTTCTGGTCAGCCGTCTTCCCAAAGCTCTGACGGGGAGTGGAAGGGGACCCGCTCCTGCCAACAGAATTGCAGTGCCCCGATGAACCACTTGTTCCTTAAATTAGTTTATCTTGGACTGTTTGTACCAAATGTGCACTTACAAGTTTGGGATACGTTGCAACCCTGCGGAAAACTTATATTTAAATCATTTCAGTCTCTAATTCCAGCTTAGACCCCAAGCATTGTAATACGACACTTACATAATTTTTTTCAGAGAATGAGACAAACCTTTAGCTAATAATTCCCTGTGCTGCTCCGCAAAGAAGTGAAAGCCTGATTTATCCATACAGGGAAGATCAGGAAACTGATGCATTTTATTTCAGTTCCATTCCATCACTGGACTCAAAGGATCCAAATAGAAAAGATTAATAAGCTGTAAATTTCTGTCATAATTGCAATATTGTTAGAATTAATAAAAGTCCCTGAAAACTCGATTCTCAGAATTGCATTGCGCAGACCTTGGCTGCTTGTCTGAGATGCTCGTGGCTTCACGTCTCAGGAGGGTGCTCTGCATAGTTTTGAAATAAAGTGGGGCACAGCCTCCTGGCCAAACCACCCAGTTTTTCCATGTTAGACCAGACAGTTTGGGGGGGCAGAAAAGGGCACGGCTGCTGCCGGAGCGCAGGAGCGCTCAGAAGTTGCAAAGTTAGGACAGAGCCTTGTTATTTAGCTGCCGATGGGAACGTGCAGCTGGCAGCGCTGAGATTGAGTGCAGGCCTTCCCCAAAAAAACAACCCTGAAGCTGTAGTTTGGGGTGTTCATCCCACCTCTATCCAGCCTGACCTCGTGGAGTCTCACCTAGATTTCAATGGTAGGAGTCTTGGAAGATTGCGGGTGAAGGATTTCATGGACAAACCCAACGCTAGGCTAGATGGAGGCACTGCTTGGGAGTACCTACATGGGCTAGTAACAGCGTGTTTCTCTAGCGGTCGGCTAACGAGATGGCTTTGCTGACCAGACATCGTCCTTTCCGAAGGGCAGTCTTCAGCTGCGGGTTTTGCCTGAAGTAAAGCTGAGCCCCCAGGAGGAAGCGTATTTCAAAACACAGTCAGTACTACAACAGAATACAGGCGTCATCTATTTTAGGACTATACACAAGTTACAAATAACTTAGGAAGCTTTTGGCATGTGCAAAATTTATAATCCGTGTACCGCTTTCCAAAAAATGAGCAGAAACAAAGTGTCCAGCTACACTTCAACGTAAGTCTGCCAGCGCCCTAGCTGCACCCTGCGGCTTTTTTCATTTCAGAGGATATTTTGATGTTAGAATTCTCTCTTCGAATCCATTTTTAATTTTGTTAAAGGAAACCTAGATACAAACACCTGGATATTTTCAAGTATAGTTTTGTATTTTCTTTTTGTTCCTATTGAAGTCTCCAAAATACTATAGCCATGATTTAACAGCCTGTGTTGTGGGTAAGGAAGAAAATAAAGAAAAAAGACCATAAAGGAAAGCAGAAATTTACAAGCCCAGTTAAGCAAAGAGGTACTTGAAACTGGCAGGTACTTGTTTTTATGCTTTTATCGTCACTCTCATTTTAGTTATCTTATTTTATGATACCCAGTTAGGGACAATATCTCATTGTTCTAAGCATCGTTCTCATTTATACTAGTGGCATTCATTTCAGAAAGGTATAAATCTTTTTCCTGAGCACCTCTGCAACTGAAATAAAATGTAACTTGTCTTTTCATATAATCCAGAATTGAGAGAGTTTACTGGAGAGAGAGCTTTATCTTCTGCAACTCACCCAGGCAATGCTTGCCCTGAAACAAGAGCAACCGTGGATGCAGTTCTAGATCCACATGAGGTTTCTACACAAGGATGCTGTGGATTTTAGCCTTGATTCTGCAACTCTTACTTACTTACCTCAGCAGCCCACAGAAGCACCATTGCAGCCGGCGCTCGGGCTGGCTTGAGAAGATCCCTGTGGGCTTTGCACAGCCTCCTTTGCTTTGGGGATTTTTTTAAATTTATTTTTTTTTTACATTGCAGTGAATTGCAATACAGTGCAATTTCCCGTTCTTTCACAGTGACTTGTGGGAAAATGTTATCTGTCCTTTCCCAACATATGCCAGACTCAGAAATAAGTCACTAAGGGACTAGCAGAACTTGACTGGCAGCAGGCAGATTAGCTGCTGACATCTGTGGCAGACAAGCTGCACGAGCAAGAGGTTATCATATAAACCCTATAACTAACCAGCAACTTGTTCCATCACTCTCAAAAGTCTAGCTGTTGTTGTTGTTGTAGTTTTCGTAGGAAAAAGGAACAAGAAGAGTGTGAGTCAAGTGGCTGCAGCATTACAAAACATTTCTGTTTTTCTGAAAATGTCACACTGATGACACCCTGTAATCTCAGTGATGCAAGTCCTTCTCTGATTAGGGAAGAACATTAGCAAACAGCCTAGCTAGGTGGTTGTCAGAAATGCCCTTTTATAACATAAAAATTGTTGAAACGGTACTAAAAGCATGCACAGATGTTTCCACCTGGGTAACACAGGCTGGAAACACCCAAGAAATTTAGGGGTCTCACCTGTGAAAAGACATTTCTTTTTGCTCAGATGCCTTCTGGATCCTAGTAAATACGCTAAGGCCTATGAAATTATCAGATACAATCTACCCCTCTTACAAAAATCATTTGTGGCTGAAGCCACCCGGGTTTCCAAACACACAAGTTTCTTTTGCAGCGAGGTTGTCACTATAGCTTTTGGTTTCCATATTTCTACCATGGAGAAGCACGTGGCTGAAGATGACGACCGAGGTGAAGGTACTAACCGTGCTTCCCAGGCAGGCAAAAGGGAGCCCACTGGGAGTGCTTCAGGGGAGCATGATCACAGCGCTGATGGGGATGGACCGAGGTAACTGCCCTTCCGTGGCAGTCCGATTCATCAGCATCCAAAATATCTTCTTCCTCTTTCTCTGCAATTTTTTTTTTAAATTAAGATAGTCAAATGCGTGCCAAGCTGCCTTTGTATCACTCTAAAGTCTTAATTAAAATGAAATGTGGCACAAGGTCACGTTTCCTGAACTTTAATTTGCCTTAGAAATTGTTAATTGGGTGCGCACCAGTGGGTGGCTATCTTGCTCTCAAGGGGCAGCAACAAGTTGTTAGCCAAATGTGTGTCAAAAATAGTTGATGGGAATCCGAGCGGGACATGCTACAACCTATGTAGAAAGACTGGAAGGGAAAAGAGGAAAGGATATAGCCTTGTACATTAGAAATATGAGATAAAAATGCAGCAGATACAAACCAAAACCAAGTCCTTTCCTCTTTTCCTTTCCAGTCTTTCTACTAAGGTTTATGTTTTAGCAAGGTATGAGTGGGCTGGGCCAAGTCTACAGCATGGGGCAAAATAGCCAAATATGCAGGGTAGCATAAACCGGGCGAGCACGTTTGCAGCCCATGTGGTATCAGAAAGACGGAGAGTGGCAAACTTGGGAAGGAGATGGGGAAGAAATGGAAAGGAGGATAGCACATCCTTTATACATTAAATCAATAAAAATACTGTTAAAAAGTATGACTTTGCCTAATGTTGACTAAAGTTAAAGAAAAGCTGAGGCTGGACAATAGTAACAGCCCTAGGACCTAAGTGTACACTCGTGAAAACACAGTCTTTGCCCATGCTGGCCCGATGACTGATTATCAGTTTTCCTATCACCGGACTAGACAAAGCCACGGCGCCCCTGAGCACATAGGAGATGCCTGGGTAGCCTCAATTTCTGGACTTTCATAACTGAAAGTATCTATATCAGTTAGACACTATTACGAATGCTTAGATCTTCTGTCATTTTTTAACGGGGAAATCTTAAAAGCATTCGCAAGTCTCACCTCTGACACTTCTGTCTGGTAAATGTTATCATGTATGGCTATGACATCATATTAAAGAATACGTCCTAAGAATATTGAATTACTCAGTCAGCAGTTTCATAACTCAGAGCTCCTCTTTATCTTCTCGTAGCTGCAGTGTTGTAACTTGGCTTTTCTTTTTCCCCCCACTGTTTGATGAAGAGCATTAACATACATTGCCAATAATAAGCAAGCAGTTCAGATTTTTAGTTAACTAAATCATTCAAGTGTTTTAAATCTATTAACGAGCTGGTCATTAAATGAATCACTGACCTATTTCTCAGCTACTCAAGCTAAGAAACTATAACTGATGACCTATAAAAGCATCAGTGTGTTAAGAAAAATTATTAGCTGGAGAAGCAGAGCAACAATCGGTCACTTCAGCAGCTCCCACCAATCTAAACAGAAAGATTCACCAATGCCAGCTTCAACTAATTCACCAGAAATCAGATTTGGACACAGAGTAACGTCTAGGGGAAGTACCATGAAGCTGCTACACAGGCAGCACACGTCTCTTCTTCCTTATTTTATTGCTGGAAAATTCTATGCAAGTACTTAAAATGGCTCAAATCTGGATGCTCCAGAGTAAAATCTGGAGTGCAGACTCTTCTGGACTCGGAGGGATGAATTTTAGACCTAGCATTTATTTGTACACTGGAACAAACCAAACCTAAGGTCCAACCACCCTCCCTGCTTGGGGACAGGTATGGTTTAGATCCAGGTGCAAATTCTGAGCCCTGGCTAGGCCCGCCCCATGTAGCAAGAAGACTGAATATGTTGGGTTTAGTGTTGAGCTCCTCCGTTGCTCTTATCCAGCGACAGGCGATACGTGGAAGCGCCTGGTCAACCCTTGCATGTTCCTGAGTGAGTGGGCAGTGGTGGGCGCAGCGGGGGGGGACACACAGCCATGCCTCGCCATCTGCTCGCCCAGCCAGAGACCGCCGGGGGGGAGTGAAAATCAAGAGGAGGGAGGCAGGGAGGCAGGAGTTACCTGCCCCCTCGCCACCTCCACCAACCGTGGCACCACGGACGTCCACACCAGGCACTGCATCCTGGTGGGGCTCGAGACCTTCTGTCCCCTGTCATCTACAGCCGTTGTCACACCTGTGCCTAAGTGCTCTCCAGCTAAGCTGCCTGCTCCTAACAAAAAATGATGTGGTTTTCTGCTTTTTCCTCTTCCCTGGCTCAAACCAGCCCAAAATGCTCACTTATAGGCTGCCAAGTGAACCAGCCATTTTCCCCATTTGCTGGAGACAGCCCCGCTTTGGAGTTGCCTGTCATAAATGCACGCAGTGTCCCACCACGCTGCGGGGAGAATTACAGCTCGAAAACCAAGGCAGGGGGGAGGCACTATTGAAATCCGCTTGCTCAAGCACCCTGAAAAGCAACCTAAAACCTTCCTGCTAACACACGTAAATGAGATTTTGTGTCTGATTCGTATTTGTATGATGTTTGTCCCCATGACACCGCATGTAGCTGAAGATAGATGGTAGTAAAGTCAGGAGTCGAAAAAGTAGAGCAGAGTCGGAGCTCGCTCACCTACAGCATAAAGGTGCCTCAGCCAAGTTAGTGCTTGAAAAGCAACTTCTTTTTTTTTTTTTTTCCCTTCTTCCTTTTGCAATCATTGCTTGCTTGACAGGCCCAGACGGAATTACATCACTTCCTAGAACCCATCAAAGCGAGTCCATCTCCTGAAGACATGCAGCTCAGATGCACCCCGGCAGGAAACAGGAAATGTAAATGTTTGGGTGAAGCAGGGAGCCCGCCGAAGAAGCACCCCTCGGGTGGCAGGGCTGCCAAGGTAACATGCGAAAGCACAACCTCATCGCCCTGCTTTCTGCCCTGTCCCTGGCCGGAGGATCTGCTGGGAACCGTGAGTAAGAAAGCGCCTTTCGCCTTCCGAGGTGGGACCCTGTTTCGTGCCTGCAGCCATGGGACCGAGTCGGAGGGCAACACCCTCCAAACTGAGGGCTAGGAGAAGATCCGTGGGGACTTGCTCTCCGCTTCTTTTAGCTGTGTTTACCCTCTCTGTCTTGAGCTGCCTGACCTTTTCAAAGCTTTGACTTTTTCTTCCTTAGACCTAACCCCAAAGAGCAGCAACCGAATCCTACAATTCCTACGTTTCCTAAATTGCAGGTGTGCAGGGAACCGGAGCTTCCATGCTGGCCCGCCAGGCATTTTAGTTCTAATTTTAATTATTTGTTGTACTTTTTTAAGCCCGTACTATCAGCATTTAATAGTAAAGATAAAGATAGAGCACCGCTTCTATTCAAAAGCCGACTGCCGATTTCTGTAGTCTCGCTGCACTGAAACTGGTTTAACAAAAGGACAGCTGGCTCTGGAGACAAATATTTTTAATTCTCGGCTGCAGAACAAAGTGGTCAGCACCGTGGATTTAGGTCCTGACCTTCTGAAGGGAAGAACCGCAAGTGGAAAAGCCGCTTGCAACAACATGCTGAAGCACTGGGGTGTCGTTGCAGAGGCTCTCACCTGTTGACGGGGGGTGATTTGTTTTTGGCAGCCAGTCGCTGCACAAGACAGGCAGCTCTCTGAGTACAGCCTTGCCAGGTAGTGCTTCTATGCCTTTCGGTGTCAAACAAATCACTGCCGAAGTGCCTCGGTATGGACTAGAAGTGTTTGCTGACTCTGTGCTGCTGTAGCGAGTGGGAGCTCTCCAGAAAGCAGGGAGAGAGGGTGGTCACTCTCAGCTGTCACTGGGGAACTTCTGTTAAGGTTTTAAAATGTGTTGGTGAAATAGGTCATTTGGTATGGGTATTTTTCCCCTGAAAACCAGTACTATAAGCAGGGTGTAAAACTGGGGGCTGCTGGCTCTCGGCGTGCTGTCAAGCTGCTTGTGGTTAGGAGTCTTGCTTAGCTGATAAGAGTGAGCTGAGCGAGGTATAAAATGGTTTGGTTGTGTCTGCATTACTACAGCCCTGCTGCATTACAGACACGTTAGGAAGATGTGCTGCAAGCGTTGAACGTAGCTCAGAATCAAAGTGGTCAGAGGAAGAAACCCCGCCATGGACAGAGCAAAACGGAGGTCCCAGGGAAACAGAGGGGCACGACACAAGCAACGCAGAGTGATCAGGCTCCAGCTTCCTTAGCTCATTGGCAGTGTACTCACTGCTAGTATTTCATCACCATCTCCACAGGGCAGAGGGACACCTTAGTCCCTGACCCCCCAGCCCATGGCTGGGCACCCCTGCCCTTCTTTGTGATGGGCATTAAAGGCTACACAAAGCACCAGGCAGATGCCACATACCAGGTGCCCCAACCCACTCCCCACTGCCTTCAGAGGCTTCCTACCGGTAGGTCCACCTTTAAATTCTGGTTGATTTTGGAACGGTTCCTCCGTGGGAGTGAGTCAGTCCTACTGGAGCTCTCCCTGACCAGTGTCAGCCCTGGCTCTCCTGAGCCAGTCCCCAGCTGCTGGGGAAGGGGAGGAGAGCACCCACCTGGAGAAGAGCAGGGACCCTTGCTCCCCATGCAAAGGCATACTTTTGCTTGTGCAACCAGCCCCAAAATGTACCTGGGGCTTACTCTGACTGCAAGGGTGGGAGGGGGGAAGTTGTGAACTTGGGCCCTGGGGGGGGGGAATTGAACTGGAGGGGGAAGAGTTTACGTAGGGGCTTATGTACCCCATAGGTACTGGTGGGTTGGGTGCCTCTCCACGGAGGGTGGCCTCCCAGGGGGATCCTTTGCTCTCACCCCTCCTTGCTCACAGATCAACAGGGCAGGACCTTTAAAGGAGCTTTTTTCCTTTTTCCTCCAGTCCCAGACACAATCCTCACCTTTAGAGTGGTCTGCTGGGGAAGGGGGCAGAAGCTCTTGGGGATCTCCCAGGCCTCACCTCTACTGTCTAGAAACTATTTACAAAATAGGCAATAAGAGTATGATTAAATCTTGCAGCATAGACAGATTGAAGCCTTTGTAAGTCCTGTTCCCATACCATGGTGGAGCCTTGCAAAACCCCAGCTTTGCCATTTGGATTACGATTAACAAGTATTAAGGCCTTTGCTATAGCTTATAGGAAAAGGCTCTGACTCTGCTGGCATTTCCTAGGGTACACCGTCTCCCTCCGTGTTCGGTGAAACACATGGGAAATTGTAGCATAAGTGGTCTGACGCGGAGAGCAAGAAAACGTGTGAGGGAGAGGAGCAGTAAAGCATGTAAGATCGTTAAGTGGAAGAGCTGGGATGGTTGCAGGTAGTGCTTTATTTTGGCTGTGTCTCTGTGCTCTTGTTTTGAGCTGTCATTCAAAGAAACATTCCTATCAAAGATCCAGATATTCAGCAGGTTGTACCGTGAGCACAGACAGCAACTCTCTCTTTGGCAGAGAAGTGCCTTTTAGGTAAAGTCCCCTACAAAGCCAAGGTCTCTAAGGGAGTGATATTTTTGACGTGTTCCCCCTTAGAGTAATGAACTCGAGAATGGGTTTGAATCCATCAGAGTCGCCTGTTACAATTTTCTAGCAAAACAACAATAGAAGAAATGAGGATTTGCTACATCCTTTCTTGCCAAAGTGCAGCCCCCTAAAAAGCAGATGAAAAAACCCTTCTACTGAAGACAATTCCTTGTACATATTTACTCCTGTTCCTCCCTTTTATCCATGCACACAGACTTCTGCTGTGCTTTATTCAAGTGCTTCAGGGATGTTTCAGAAAATCTCTCCTTTACATCAGCACGATTGTATACTAAATTTCAGTCAGTGACCCCAGTCTGTTTCCTCTTGAGATATTACAATAGCTGGAGAGCCTCCGGAGCTTCTGAACCTTTAATTTCAGGGTCCTCCTGAGACCAAGGAGCACCAAGAGATTTGCATCACAGGGAGGTCGCACGGATATCACTGAGGCAGAGCTAGAAGGCCATGAGATTAAGTAGATGCAACTAAATGCATAAACTGGTCTGGAAAACTTTTAGTACTAGGTGCGAGAAATGAGACTACAGGTTCACAGTTTGACTCTAAGACGCGTGACTGAATTTGCAACACCAGCAGCTAATGCAGCACTTCAGCTGGATGGAAGTACAGTGAGGAGAAAGCAGCTTCCATCGTCTATAAATGAACTTAAACAGTTGTTTCCTCTTTCAGGTTACACCTAGATAACACTTTCTAAGCACACCGTTTTAATAGGATCTTGTCTACAGATTAGCCATCCTGCAATGTTTGTGCTCCCTCACCAGAAGAGTGTACGCACCCAACAGCTAGCCTGCAGGCTTTTAAGGATTCCTCTTCTAGCCAGACTGACAGGCGGGACCTGCCGCAGCAGGCAGGCGGGCAAGCCCTGGCCATGGCAAGGAACGGCCCTTCTTACAGCAACATGAAATGCAGGGAGAGGAACAGAACAGGGATTAGTCAAGCAATAGGAGAGAGGATCATACGGACCACGTGGCGTGGGATGACTATACCACCAGAAGGAATGTGTGCATGGAGCAGTGTGATACAGGATGTGGTAACTTTACGCCAGCGTACACCGCTTTATACCCTTTTCTTGGTTTATCACCCTCGTGAGCCTTCCTTCCACTGCATTTTTATAGCTTACAGGAAAGTTTGGAGGAACAAAATATTTCCTTTCAAACTAATAAGCTTGACTATGCCATTGACTTAGCTCTGGCTTTTCCTCTATCCCATCCCTTTTTCTTCTGTAAGTAGGTACTACAGCGTAATTTGAAAAATTCCCTTCAGAGACTCCAGTCCTTGAGTCTGATGAGAAGGCAGCAGGGAGGCTGATGATTTTACAGCAGAACCGAATGTGCTGACTGCCAGCTATTTTCCTTCGCCTCGCATCCAACTGAAATCAGAAACCTGTTTGCCCGCTTACTTCATCAAGAAGCTGATATCGCCACCTCTGAGCGCTACAGCACGAACCTCAGAGGAAGAAATGCTGCAACAGCAGAAATGTTGTTTGTTTGTTTGAGATGCAGTTGTTTGGACTCCAGTCTGTAAAGCTGCTTGGTACATTCAGCTCCCTCTGTCTCCCTTGAAAGGCAGGCTTGGGAGCACCTCCAAAACCTCACACAAAGTCCATCAGTAATCCAAGCAAATTTTTCTGTAGAAAATACTGAATAATGCCTTATACCACGGTATCTGCATACAGGGACATAGCATTTTTGTAATCTGTAAGAACTGCTCTGGAACCTTTTTTGAGCTGCTGCTAGTGCTTGCTCAGGCATTTTGGTCCCCTGAGGACTAGATCCTCTAATACGTCAGTGGTGGGAGCCTGAGGACTTCTTGGATTCCAGCTCCAGCCTCCTAGCTTCCAGTTCCAGCTGTGGCCAGCTCCCCATCAGGGTGGGACACAGCTGCATGCCAGCCCCTCTCCCTTCTGCTCTTGAAAGCATGGAAAGTGGCAGTATGGGCTGGGCTGAAGCTGTGGCGTGCTCCCATCCACTTCCCTCGACATGGGGACAAGTCACCAGCACTCACACCCGAGGCGGTCCAGACAAAGCTGAAGCCGATGCGGTTGTTGTGCGAGCACCTGCTCCCTGGCTGAGCCGTGCTGACGGCCGAGTACGGATGTCAGACCACAGCCAACGGCATGAGTCTGAGCTCAGCAAGAGAAAGGGCGCAGGCTTTGCAAAGTCAGGGAGGTATCTACATGGTCAGATATGACTTGCTTCTTGTTCCACTCCATTGGCCTTGGTTTTCCATTCTGAATGTATGTGTCATGTTATGTTACGTTACATCACGTTACATTATAGTCAGACTTCCTTTTGGAGCGAGCTGGTAGATCTCTGCAAGATGCAACCCACACACAGCTACAAGACAGTTCATGGTATGAATGACCACTACAGATCTCGGCCCCTCCGGGCATGGAGAAAATGTTTGAATAGCATCTCACAAAAGCTCAAAATCTTGGGTGCTCTCCTGCCCTGCTCCAAACCTTGCAACGTCCAGCTTTCATTCACCCTACAAAACAGCCACTGAGGCCAGCTGCAACACAGCCTGCTCGCTATTTTGAGCACTTTAAACAGAAACCCTATGAAAAACAACAACTACCTTGGGGCCAACCACGTGGGTCTCATGTGGCCTGGGCAGCTGGCTGCGGCAAGCGCTGTGCCTGCACGGGGAAGCCTGAGTCCGTCCCTCCCCGTGGGGCTGGAGGTACAAATCCTTCCTTGGGGCAAGCCAGCAGGGCCACACAGGTGCAGGTTGTGATTTTCCTACTGTGTAAAAAACGTGACATGTGGGCAGCCCCCGTGCGACAGGTAGGGCATCCCTCAGGTCCTCAGAGGTGATGGGCAGAAGAGCTGGAGGGAGGTGTGGCGAGGCAGCAGGTGAAACTCAGGAAATCAGAGCAATATCCTTGCAAGAACATTGTGCAATTGGCTGCCCTTCTGCTGAAAGACGTATTTAATTCACTCAGAGAAAAGATCTCTGTAAGAGGAAATGGTGTTCACAGAAGAGATGCTGGTTTGTCCCTGGAATTATGCAAAGTGAACAAAAATACACGGCAGCAAGGTCACTCCCTGTGATTTGCCATTTTCTTTGCCCAGAGACTAGAAAAGGTAATTCTGTTTCACACAGAGACAAATGATTTGAAATCTGCTTCAGAGCTCAAAAACAGGCAAATAAAAAGTACCAGAGACACTGGAAAAGTCTCTCTCAGAAATCAAGCACAGCATACGCTGCAGCTGAAAGTTTAGCACTGCAGTTAATGAGGTGTGACTGGTTGCTTTTGCTTTAAAGTCACACCATGCTTCAGACATTTGAAAAATCCATTTTAGCTCTAGAAGTAATGAAGAATAAGCTATTTTCCCCACACCCTTTGCCATTTGTACTATTTTAAGCAACAGGCTTGTCCTTGTCAATATATCATATGTGGCAGACAATGGGTTTCAAGAGCGATGGCTAGAGGAGGAAAATGAAGCAAGGTCATCGAAGCGGTTCGGCGAGGCTGGGGTGGTCCAGCGGCTCTGCCAGTGGCACAGTCCATCACGCCGCGGTCTGCGGCGTGGACATCTCTAGTGATAGCTCGCCGCTCTGTGCAACAGCAATTGAAATGGAGCAGCTGCAGGCACTGGGGACTATAGGCTACCTTGGGAAAGAAAAGTCAAGTGGCCAAACTAATAAGAGAGAGGAGCTCTCCCTCTTGTCCTCTGTGACAGGATTAAGGACAGCCAGCAGATCACGGGAAGGGGTCATTACCTGCAAGGGAGGCAGAGATCGTGTTTTGCTCTTGACTGAAATACTAAATACAGAAGAAAGCGACAGAGAGGCTACTGATGCAAAGTGCTTTGCCACTGAAGAGCTAACATTTTCATTGTTGTATTGTGGTGAAAGCATCTGGTGACCTTTCCAGTATTAAATACTATATTCAAGTATTAGGTATTAAGTATTAAAATTATCTCCTAGTTTCTAGGCAAGGATGAAACAATCAGGTGCCTGAGTGATAAGTGTGGCATAAAAATCTGGATAAATCACTGCTGTCACACTCAAATAATTTTATTCATTTGAAATTGGGTTTCCTGGACTACAGTCTCGTGAGATACTCATCTCCTCTTTGAGACAAATCTGACAGGAGAGGAGATGCTGCAGAGTGGATTAAGCAAGAGATAGCGCTCTAATCCCAGTTTTCCTCTCTCACTTGGCATCCCTGGGAAGGACAGCATCCCCGTCCTTCTGATTTCTCATTTGTAAAATGGAAATGATAACTGCTCATCTCTCAGGGCCATTATGAAGATTAATGTGTTTACAAAAGCATTTAAAATGCTAAGTACTTTTGGTTCCAGTCCTGTGAGACTGGAAATGCCGGCACTGAGGTGCTGAAAACCTTAAGCTCTTGCTAACTCTAGTGGAAACTATGGCTGCCCAGCACTTTACAAGAACAGGGAGAGATGTCATTGCAAAAGTCATGAAATCCCATCCTGCTTTGTTGCATAAAATGAGAGCTGCACCATGCCGGCATTGTATCTGAAAGAGCAGATAACATAAAAAATCATCATTTAATTTAACGCTAAGAAAATTATTGAAGGCTTTGCATTTGGAAACATGTTGGTGTAATTTATCGAAGGACTGATTCCTGCACTTTAGCTACAAAGGGGTTTTTGGCATCGGTATAGAATACAGCATCAGCCCAGAATCTGCTGTACTTCTGCTAAGCTTTAAACTCCCTGACAGTCAACATAGAGTCTTAATTAGCTGCAAAACAACCCCTTGTTTCACTATTACCAATATAGCAAATTTTAGCCACTTTTCTTGCAAATTGCATCATAAATGAAACCAAAACCCAAATCAAGGTTCAAAACCCCCAGTCTTAGCATTCGTGAAGAACAACCAGCACTGACTCTTTACCATCCGCTCCTTCAGCCAGCCCGTAGGATCAGATGGAAGAGCAGCTAATTGCATCTATATCCAGTAAAGTCCCTGTGTTACTACTATCTCTTCTAGTCCATGCAGAAGTGAAAGTCAGCAGCTTCTGCAGGCTTCAGACTTCCTTTCACCAGTTCTGTTTTTCACAGTGAAGCAAATTTAACAAATTTGAGAAAGGCACAGAAACAGGGAGATGAGTGAGCTGGAGGAACCAGGGATAATGGTCTCCCCAAAGAGAGTACTAACTCATTAGCTAAGGGGAGGGATGAAAGGGATTGTGGCTGTATGCAGCAAGGATGAAAAGCAAGGCAGGACAGTGTGGTTTACTGAGGAGCTGAAGAATTTATGTGAGAGTGAGACCAGATGCCAACCTGCAGGAAAAGAAGTCTGTTTGTGCAAGACAGCTGTGTGCAGGCAGACCACGCGTGCTGACGCGTCCCAGTAAAAGCCAGCTGAAGGACGTGGTCAGGACTGGTAAGATTTTGTCATGGATTCACGATCTAATTTTACATCTGATGCCCAAGACTTCAAATCTGTGTGTATGGGGCATCTGCTAATTTTTTTTTTAAATGTCAAATGAAAAGTAAATATTAAAGCTGTAGGCTTTGACTCACTGATAATACCAATGAAGCCCATAAAATGTTAAGTTACCCTCATATATTTGGCAGGCTCTGAAAGTGATGGTTCAGGAGATGGATCACCGATATTATCTACCGTTACTGTAACGCCGCCTCCTGCTACGCATTCTTCGACCGCAGATGATCACGAGCCAGTACTTGTCACTGCAAGTGCTACTGAAAGCAGCTTTGAAACAAAAAGTACTGGACTGAATGCCACGAACAATCAGGATAGCCTAGAAGCAGCAGAACAGTCTATCTTGATATATGTTGTCCCCGCCGTGCTGCTGGTCCTGCTGATTTTGCTGATGACATTTTTTGTAATGCATCATAAAAGGAAAAAGTCTAAGCAAGGTAAATTTGTCTTCTCGCCTATCAGAAGGATATTTTTAGGACACGTTATTTGGAGGATGTACTTCTCTGGTTGTAGTTGCATGTTTGACAGATAGGAAAGGGATCTGGCCGCGGCCAGCGGAATCTGGGCACGCACCACTCCTTGGGTGGGAGCTAGTTCTGCTTCTTGGCACCTCCTGCTCACGCTGCACACCCACGGGAGCTGCGGCACCGAGCTCCGGCTCCTGGCAATGCCGGGAACAGCCTACAGATGTAACCGTGCGGCTGCAAACGCTTATTCTGTCTTTATGCTCAATAACTTAATGCAAGGTGAATTTAATGCTTCTATTGCCTATATTGCCCACAAGGTAAAGCTGCTGGGAGCTTTCCTAAAATAAGAACAAGCAAAACTATTTAAGAAACACTTTTAAGGGATCCTGTAGGGTGGTGGCAGCTCTGAAAATATCACAGTAAATGAGCTAGGAATCCCATAGTCAGACTGCCTGGGTGCTGTGATAGGGAGAGCAGGGCTTCAGGAAAGTACCTTGATCTGTTAGCAAAGAAATCGGTAGCTTGGAGTGTCAAGCCACAGAAAACAAACTGAAGTGTCATATTAAACCCATGCAGTTGGCAAGCAAAGTCCTGAAAAGGTCCTATCAGTATCTCTACAGAACACGAGTGCAGCTATAAGCTCCTCAGTCTGCAGACAGCAATATATGTTCAACATAAGTCCATTTTTAAGGGCATTTTTAGGCTGCACCTGCCTTATCAGTGGGTCACCCTCATAGCAAACTCTGAATTCACAACCAGGCACCTAGTTACCTGCCTGTTTCTGGATGACCTGAAGTGCAGGTACACTCTTCCGAGGGACAGGAAACGTGGTGCCTTGCAGGAGCACAATCCTGGGATCTCTTGCCCTGTGCCTATTGCTTGGAGCTGGGATTTTGGGCATCCTCAAGGCGGGGGCAGGCATCTCTGTGGCCCTGGGGTGGCTCTGCAGTCAGGGAATGTGCTGGAACAAGCAAGAAGTGTCAGCACCCATTGGCAACAATGAATAAAACATAAGCTAATTTAAGACAGTATACAACGTGGATCCTATAGGTAGTTCTTTCTTTTTTGAGGGCTGAGGCTTTTCAGTCACTTGATTCCTGGAGGGTAAGTTATTTATCTGAACAATGGGCGTTACACTATGTTTTTTCCCCATCTTTACTTTGTCTTGGGGTCATAACTAGCCTTGGATCCCTCTTGACATCTGGCTAGTTCAGCTTCATTTGCCTAACTGAGATTTAATCTGCCATGCAAGTCCATCCCCCACTTCTTCTCTCCCTGAGGACCCAAGGTCTCCAGGCAGAGCCAGATTGCCTGCATGTAGTCTGCAGCAAAACATCCCAACACTTCCAGTAAACAGGCTTTTTGCAGCAGTGGTTCCTTTTCAGGATACCATTTCTCTCACGACACTTGTTTTGCTCAGGGAAGCTTGCATCTGCTGTGCTCTGCCCACTGCGGCGCTAACAGCCGGTTTCCTGCCAGCATGGCTGAGCTAATAATGAGCTGCTTTTAGTGTGTTCAAGATTAAAAATAATGGGTTCCTCTGAAAATTATAAACAGGATGTTTTGTCTTTCATCTACAAGTT
This sequence comes from Pandion haliaetus, assembly GCA_013401275.1. Taxonomy (NCBI): domain Eukaryota; kingdom Metazoa; phylum Chordata; class Aves; order Accipitriformes; family Pandionidae; genus Pandion; species Pandion haliaetus. The sequence continues at coordinate 34,535 of VYZV01020676.1, forward strand.
AACTATTATGCCTTTTGAAAATGCAGCCTGTTTATGTGACCCTATTCAAGGCTTGCTTGCAGTCTGGACCCTGTATTCACAGAGAGCAGAACTATGAACACCAACTTTTTTCTTTTCCAGATGAGCTGGGAAGTGAAAATGTGAAAAGGTAAAGTTTATGAACATGACTTTTTTTGTTCTTTTACTCTAACAAGATATTATGATTTTTGGCTCTTTTACCACCTGTTTTAATTTAACCTTACACTAAACACCATTACCTTTTGCCATCAATCGCTCCAGTTAACTGTCTCTAGAGGTAGCTGAAGTGTGACTTCAGTATCTAGCTGAAGGTGTAAGACTACAGCAGGAGAACAGGAGTTACGGCAGCCAAGGCGAGCGCTGCCCCACAGGCACCCACCACCCGCAGCCACCCACCCCTACACCTGCTCCAGGCACCCCCAGCTCCGCCAGCCACCAGACACCAACACACAAGGTGCCCCGTGAGCAAAGGGGATCTGCTCCCAGGCTCATCACCAGCTTTCAGCTATTCAGAATAAGCTCTGCGTCTCACTCCCCTGTTTTTCAAGTTCATCTTCTTGCTCTGAGGCAAGGCAGAAAGGCTCGCCCAGCCACTGTGAAAGCAATGCCCTAGCTGCTGGGAAAACGAGCCAAAAGCTGCGTAGGTCTTATCAAAGTGATAATTTCTATCGTTACCTTTTATTGAGCTCCGTCTTGCTAATCAATGCTGGACGTTATTAAATTGGCTTTCATGGGGAAAAAAAAGGGGGTTTGGCTCAAAATATTTTTTTCTACCATGTGACTCCAGGAACGATCAGCAAAGGGATCACCTAAACGGAGGCATTTAAATAAATGCAGAGTTACTCTACTCATGACCTTTCCTTTTGAGGTTGCTGCCAATGTCAGTCACAGCTAGGACAAAACTGTAGGCCCTCTGCTTTTATCGCTGGGGCAATGGGACTTTTGCCAGGTGTTCCAGCAGGGCAGACACAAACTACTTTATTTTTCAGTTTTCTATTTAGAGTAGGGACAGTTGTCAAATAGCTGCAGAGATCCTGTGCTCTGGCATAGCCCCGACTGCACCGTCCGAGTCCCTCTGCGTGTGGTGTCCCAGCCAGCCCTACTTCTGCCCAGAACTGGCATCTCGCCGCCGCTCCTTCGCATCTGTTCGCGGCCGTTTCATTCACAGCCATGGGGCTGACATCTTCTCAGATTGCTAGGCTAGGATGGCTTTCCAGGGTTTATACACGTCTGGAATTATGAAAGACTCATACGAAATTACTACATTGTAAGTTGTTTGAAATAAGCATTTTGTGTAATGCCTTTTTTCCCCCCCCTCCCTCCTCTCAAGTCCTATTTTTGAAGAAGACACACCCTCTGTTATGGAGATAGAAATGGAAGAGCTTGATAAATGGATGAACAGCATGAACAAAAATGGTACACGGTAACCCCTCTACTCCATCATCCCTCTCTTTCTAGCTGACATAGTTCCCATGCGTAGAAAATCAATGTAAGGCATTTTGTATGTGTGTCACTGCATTTCCTACAACATTTTTAGTTGTGTTCTTGACTCCCTGCTACTAAAATAGCAGCACAAATGTCAGGGGTAGAATTGTTCAGAGGAGTATTTTAGTTTGTGTGGGAGCTTATTTTTAACATATGATAGAATATCATAAATGTTTTGAGTTTCCAGTAGACACTTCTATTAAACACACATATAGCTGTGAACGGTATTTATATTTCTAAATGCACATTTTAATGCTAACTACTAGTTTCCCTGAAGCACCTAGTCCTTTGAGTCCTCAGAGTTTCTACAGTTCTGTGCTCCACATTGTGCTATTGTAGAAGAAACACACATTTACTCTTAGTTCAGACCACCATTTACTTAAAATTGCTGCCAGGATCCTATGAATACATCCCTCCCCTCCGTGTGTGTCCTTTCCCTTGCTTGCCATTTTTACTGCTTGGAACACAAGTTGCTCTTTGCTGCCAGCACCGTTCACCATCTACATCCTCTCTGGGAAGTCTATCAGCCCGTAAAGCAATTAGTACCTGCGGTAACTACCACCAGCAGCATCTTCAGCTACTTCTATGTATCTTGTATTTTTTCCCCCATTTTTCTCCCAGCTGAAATCTCTTGGTCAGTCGCTAAGGTCCCTGCATCCTCCTTCAAGGCTCTCCTTAAAAAATGCAGGTCTTTGGTAAGGCATGAATTAACTGAGGCCTGATTTTGAACTGTGAACAGCTTTTCACTGGCTAGGAAATGCTGAAACCCTGATATTTTTTTCATTCCTAGTCCCTTGCCTTATATCCAAATGGCTCATTTGCCTGACCTCCTAGGGATGCTTTGTTTTTCAGGACATAAAACTCTTTGGAGCATTTCTTTGCATTAGCACAGTGCTCCACACGATAGGGTTTTGACCTTCGCAGTCCGTAAGCTCTAGCAGAAAACGTGTTAAGCAGCAGTAGTGAAATAGAGACATTAAGTATAGTACACAGGGAAATAGTGCTGTAAAACATTTTTTAAAATTCTGTGGACAGAAAGCGGCAAATCATTTACATACAGGTTTTTTTTTGTTAGCGTTCCCTAAACCCCAGCCCCAAATTCCCAGCTGGACTATAAAGCATAGGTGCAACTATAAGCAGTGGAAGATTAACAAATGGTCCTCCCCATGGTAGTTTATAGGAAACAGTCCTCAGAAGTAGTTCATTTGTATAGGTGTAAATAAACAACTGAAACACATATATAATAAAGAAATTATGGCAACACCTATCAAAGGGAAAGAGGATTTAAAACACGTAACATTTATGCTATGGGGACCATTGAGATTTTACAGATAAGAGGACATAGAAGAGCATCTGCAGTTTTACATTCTAGAGAGTCTACGTGATAAAAATTGATGCAATTTTGAAATAAATGTAGAAGAACTGCCAGGAATAACTATAGTCCTGTTTCTTACCCTTTTTCAGCTGACTGTGAATGTTTGCCTACTGTAAAAGAAGAAGAAAAAGAATCAATTGCCAACCCAAGGTACTTTTAATTCATTGTATTATTTGAAGAAATATGGTCAATGCCATTCCAAAATAATCGAATTTTTTTGTAATTAATTATAAATAGAGTGATTCTTTGGTCTATTTAAGTTTTGAAGTTTTTACCTACAGGGACTTTGATTTCAATTTAAAAGGTTTGATGCTCTTATTTCTAAACTGGTCTCTGTCTGTAAATTGCACTGCTAAATGATCTTACAGTTCTAAACCTGTGCGAGACAGACAACCAGATGGCACAGATGGAGTTTCACTCACTGATCAGACTTTAATCACAGTTTCCCAAGGTGCTAATACAAGCATTCAGCACAGCCTTCTCGCCACTCCTCACCGGCACAGACACCCAGCTCCCTTCTGCCGCCAGCTGCCTATAGGTCCCTAAGAACCACTGCCAGATGTTTTGGCTGGAGCTGTGACCTGCCGGACAGGGGCTTCTCAGACCTCAAGAGAAACCCAAAGGATGTCCCCAGTGCCCCCGTGCAGCGCTCCCCCAGAGCTGGCACTAGCTCGTGGTCCAAGCAGAGATCCCAGAGGGATGCAAAACCACAATCCTGTCAGCTTGTAAACTTAAAAACTTTCTGGCTGGTTTCCTCAGGATTTTGGCCAGAACCCCTAAACCCCTCTCAAACTCCCATTTTCCCTAATTAAAAATTCTGGTTCCAGCTGGAGGCAAAGGGCTGTACATCACCCTTGCCTGCACACTTGTGTTGCAGCTGCATTTTGGGGAGTGGGCAAAGCAGCTCCTCTGTGCCAGGTTATGATAACAAACAATTAAACCATCCTGTGTGCCAAGAAAATCCCTGGTGCAGTGGAAGCAGCAGACACAAGCAGGCAAGCGTGGGAGCTGGGAAGGATGGCAGGAGAAGGACCTAGGTCTTCCCCTTCCCATGGCACCAGATAAGTCAGCTCAACATGCCTCTCTGACAGAGCTGCACCTCCCACTGTACACCACCATAATATCCTGGTCCCCCTTTTTTGAGTTTCCTTGCTCAGAGGTGAAATAGCGGTGATGATACTCAGTCACCACTGCTGGAGAGTTTGCAACTCAGTTACTCCAAAGCTGCAGTTTCAGGATAGCTCTCGGATGGGGCTCCTCCACTGCAGCTATTTGTATTTAAAAGGTTTCTGCTTATGCCTATCGCAGGAGAAAACATTGCTGTGTTGTGGGATTTTGGGTTTTTTTGTTGTTGTTGTTTGTGTTTAAAAAAAAACAAAACCAACCCAAAACACTTAAATCCTAGGTTCCAGATGCAAGTAAGCGCAATAGCTTTACCCTGAGCAGCTGGAAAAGATGCTGGGTTTGCTAGCCATCTGGGTCTTTCCTTCCAGCCTCTAAACGGTAACAGAGAGTGGGAAAATTGCTAAGGAGGGGCAGCTGCACAGTGGTTCTCTAAAAACAGATTTGCTGAGCGTACCACTGACTGTAGTAGGGAATATAGCATGAAGTGTGCTTGAGCCATATGCTAACACCAGCAGAAGTTAGTCAGACTGTAAAAGGCTTTTTAGGCACGACACCCTGAGCATTAAGTTTACTTTCCAAAAAGTTCATGTTCAGAAAAAAAAAAATCTTTGTGACCTACCAGCTTGAGCTGACATTTTAAATACCATCCTTAATACGGTGCTTTTGTACTGGATTTGCATTAACCCCATCAGAAGGTGGGGTATTTGCTCCTGACTGGCAAAAGCTATCTTCGGGTTACACCCTACCTCAAGTTCCCCACCTGTAAAATAGAGATATTGTCGCATCAAAGCACTATAGTGACCTTAAGCCTTGATGCAAAAAAGCAGCCCTGTTCAGATAAGTATGCTTCAGTCAGAGTGAAGGTACACACATTATTTAAGCATATTTTCTTACGACTGCTATCTTAGGATCAGGTGGTAGAGAAACTTATGGCTCTAAATTGTAGGAAGGCAAACAATGCAAATGAAAAGAGGAGATTTATCTCTAAAAACATTCATTGCTGCTCAGGCAAAGGATATTAGTTGAATACAAAGTGCAAGATTATTAGGTTCAATTTCAGATTCTGAAAGACTGCTTTGTTTGGGCAAATTTCTTCTCAAATTATGCTAATTATTTTTTTTTAGATTTTATTGATCATATTTCAATATGGGAAACATCTCAAGGCCTCACTGAACACAGCTGGCAGAGTGTTGTTTTCCTGCTTCATAAAGATGCTAAGGGGAGTTCATTAAGACCCAAATGTTTTGAACTATGAATTGCTTTTGATAACATATCATTTTGAAAACATCTGAGACTAAACATTTCAGTAATGACATTTTGATGTTTTCAGAATGAAAGTTATTCCAAAACTACTTTTCAGAGTAAGTTACTTTTTAATATAAAATTTTAAAAAGGTTTAAAGAACAGAACCCTGTGGTGGTAAAATATTTCTAAGTTGTTTCTCTCAACTTAAAACTAGTTTTTCAAATTTAATTTTACATGAAATTTTGAAACCTACTTCATTTCAAAGTGAAAAGGTCTCTGAAGTGGTAGGATTTCCTGGTAAACAAAAAAAATTGGTTCCGTTTATTTCTGCAATTGAACCTTATCAGACCATGATCTGCTGCTCTTCCTGACCAAACTCTTAGCTGAATAAACGATGTCAGAAAGAGAACTACGTACCGATAAATAGATGTTTTCAGCAGCTCTTTTGAGCAAGAAAAGTGAAAGGCTATGAAGTAAAATGAAACAAAGCTATTATTACGGCAAAAAGTGGTACTCATGAGCATCAAGGCTGCAGATTTGTGCACAAGAGGCAAGACGACAGCCCGGGCTCCTTTGTAGGTAGAGGTCATCTGCCTTGTGCATAAGCTAAGTTAAAAATATGTACATATATACATTTTTTAAAAATCATATTTAAAATAATATATCTTACATTTGAAACCTGGTGTTAAACCCTGACCGTGCCTGAGCAGAAGACCATGAAACCTCCCCAGCCTCGCTGGGGCCAGGCGAGGGCTGATGCTCCTGTTGTACACAAGCGGGTGCGAGGCCGATCTCTTCTCCGGCGTCTTTACTCCCTCGGCAAAACAGAAGTGCAGCCTGTCCCCTTCACAGCATGGGTCTTCGTAGGCAGATGAGTTTATCGCACCTCCGCAGGGGGGTTGGTTTTCCTCGGGCGCTGCTGGGCACCATCCTAGTCTTTCTGTCTGAAAAAGGGTGACTCCTTATGGAGAGGCGTTCTGGGTGGGGAATAAGTCAGTACAGAAAGAAATACTCCTTTCCCAGACTGCCTCAGTTTGGCAAGGTGCTTAAAAAAAAAAAACCCACATGAAACATTAAGATTATAAGTGGCCCTTTTAACTTCAGAGGCGGTTTAAACCCCTGCTGTTAATGCTGGCTGAAATCTAACCAGCCGATAAAAACTGTCACATTTTTAATCATGGCATGATACAAACATTTTTAAGAAAGTGCTAGGGAGCAAACTTGCTAGGCAGAAACCAGTGGGACAAAGAGAAAATTCACCTGTTACGAAGCCAGATATAATACGAAGATTCCCTGTGTAAAAAGTTATCCTCACCTGTGGAAAGAGGGCAATTTGATTGCTCAGCCCTCACCTGGGAGCAGGGCATAAAGGGTACACTGGGTAGCCACTAACCAGTAGAGAAATCAGACCAGCCCTTGCTGCCAGCACCTAGCACCACAGATAGGGTCATTTCATGCATTGCATGCCTGACATTTGTTTTCTCGTAACACCTTGTCATAGACTCCAGAGATACTCTTGCATATTATTTCCTGCTGAGACAACTAACCCAACAGCATGACACTGGTGTATTTTTTTCTTTTCCATATATACAGTGATGGTGAATCATGAAGTCAGAACAGCAAAGAACTGGTTAAAGGGAAGCAGCACACAAGCTAATGATCCCCCAGATATTGGATGAACTGGATTTAAATATAATTCATCTCAAAAGGCCAGAGAAGCAAATGCTTTTGTTGTGTCCAGCTACGTACAGTCTTCATAAAGGAAACATCACAAGGGGAAGAAGAAAAGAAAAGAAAAAAAAAGGAAAGGCATTATAGTAAGATTAGGGCATGATTTAAATTCCTTCTGCAATGAGATTCATCACAAATCAACAGAAGCCTTTCCCCCCCCCGCCCCCTAAAAGTTCTCAAGATAGTCTATGTTTCTGTCTAGTTCTTCAGTTGCATGTTGTGCAGAACCACTTCTGTTCCAAGTTTGGGGGGTTCCTTTGTATTTTGTGTTTTTCTTTTTAAACATAAACAGCATCCATAATTCTGGACTACCCTGATTTAGTGGATGTGAAGCTCATGCCTACACAATGTTTGCTTTTCAATTTGGTTTTTGGTAACAGTGCACCGATTTGCACAGGACTTCTGCTGGGGAGGCACCAGACTAGGACTGACAGACCAGCTCTGAGGACAGCGTGGCTGAAAAGCCTCCCAAAGGATTTGACGGATGCAACTGCAGCCCAGCAAGGGCATGGTCTTTGTAGCATGCTTTCTGGTTTTCAAATTAAAGACATTATAGAAGTGAAAAATATTATTTTCAGATTGCCTGTCAGTTCATTATATCCACAGATTAGTACTCTGGGCTAGCTCTCAACATTTAACCCTCCTCCCTGCCCAGTGCTATTCTCTAACAACCAGCTACTTCAGGAATATTCAATGTGAAAACATTTCTTTTTTAAAAATGAGAGGTTGAAAAATTGACTAATTCATTACTCACACCAAACACAAGTTCAGATAGGTATGTGTTATGTGTAACTACTTGGTCAAGGTTTTCGGAAGCAGCAAGATTGCTGCTGCCTCTGGTTTTGAATATTGAGCTTGGAATATCTGAAAGACATTAACTTCTTCATGTGCCTGCTCAACTTTAATTACACTGAAAAAAAAAATCAGACTCCTGAGATACAATATTTGTATTTCCACCTTAGGTAACTGCATCCATTGATTGGAGGTGGCCTATCTTTTATGGTTGTAGTTTGAAGATGTAACACACAGATGAAAGTGGATCTTTTTCTGTGCAAAGCTTCCCCTGCCTTAAAATACTAAATTCACATCCTACCATATCTTATATCCTACCCTATCATATCCTACCTATCCTCATGTTTATTAAAACATATAATTTCTTCACACTCAATACATGTTTGATGCAATCAGTCTTGTTTTGCCTGCAAATATTTCACTAATGTGTTATCATGCATGGCTTGGTTAAAGAGAGCAAACAAACACCCTGAGCCTCTGGGATGACAGCTAAGTGTCACTAACAGCTGACAAATACAGAGGAAGGATCAGCTTTGAGCAATTGAGGATGTGCCAAAATATAAAAGGAAAAAAATCTTTACAGCTAACCCTATTCATTCATTACTGAATATGATATGACTAGCAATTTCCTCGAAGAGTAAGACAGCTTCATTGTTCCAAAACAATTTATTGGAAATACTGGATTTAATATATGAGTGATGGTAAATTAATTTTCCCTCCTTGGATGATTTTTAACTTTGAAAAAAGTGTTTTAAGTTCATCTTTTGAACTTCTTTTAAACTTTTCCACCAGTTCCTGACAGTAAACTCATCCTCTAGAATATCGATTTAAAATAATGCAATCACAAGTGGAAAAAGAATGAAAAACTGAAATTTATAATAATAAAAAAAAAAAGGAAGTGGATATTTTCTGGTAACAGCTTTGTTAGCAACTTCTTTCCAACAGACAAAGATGTAGTACTCAGACTTCCTACAGTTTGCAAAGTAGTAACCCAAACCAGAGGATGTTTTCTTTAACAGTACAAGATAAAAAGTTGTATTTTGAGACAATTACCAGTTGCGTGGTTGGGGGGCGGTCAGTGGTGTCCCAGCACTTTGTGATGCTTGTGTCCAGCAGTGATTCTCACCCCACCTTGCTCCAGCCCACACAGCTCCACATCCAGCAGCCACCACCTTCCCCCTGAAGAGAGCTGAAGCACAGCTGGGACACGAAGAATTGGAGTACTTGCCTTTTTTATTTTATTTTACACTTGTTATCAGTTCCTGGTCACTTCCTTTTACACACAGTTTACCTCAATATTTTGATCTTGTAGGTGGATTGAATTACAAGGAATTTAGGTCACTTTACTCCTACATTAGTACAGCTACAACATGGTAATGTTCCAGTTTACGAGTATTACCTTTACACCTTCTGTTGATGCATCTTAATTTTCCCTAAATGATGCACGTAGTCTGGTCCTCTAACCCACAAAACAAAAAAGGAGGACAACCAAACAGCAGATAAGATAGTAGCAGATTTTTAAAAATTATTTTAATATTGCCATGCACCACACAGTATTTATGCCTCTATTGTAATATCCTTATCAGCCTGACCTGAGCTGACCCATCTCCTCAGCATCTTGCAGTATCTACCACCAACTGATAACTCAAGTTATTATCCCTCTGTATAAACTCAGAAACACACAAACAGAAAGCCATTTGCACTATGTATTATTCTAAATTGTTTAGCAAATGTGATGATCCCTAAGGAACTGTTACCTCTTCTTCCATTTTCTTCAAGTATTTCAGTAGTTATCCAGCACTTCAAGACAATTCATCACCCAATTTAGTGTGCAAAGTGTAAGCACTTTTTGTCCTACAGAAGGCAGAAAAGCTACAGATCCAAAGGAGGAATTGTTTGAGAAATACATGGGTAAGAAGAACAGTAATTAAGAACCAACATCTCTCCTACATACGCTAAAATAAATAAAGCACATAACTCTAACATTAACCTCAGCAAAAAAAGAATGTTGTTTTTAGTTTCTAGGTTGTTCTAAGTCATGGATCCATAGGTAACTATTGATCCAAGATTAAAAAAGTAAATTGTTTTGCAGTGCTAAACCTGGTCAAGGACTAGAAAAACAACTTTTGTTTACTTTCTTTACACGAAATTGCTGTATGTGCAGCTGTTTTATCAAATAGCTGTTTCAAATGATTTTGTAATGCAGATATTTCAACATCATATCACTTAATTGTATTTTTAAAATTGAGTTTTTAAAGAACTTTCTCTAATAAAGGTTTATAGCAGTTTTTAATGTCTATACGTTCTCTTTTTCCCATAGTCCTGCTAATCCATTCAAGTCAATGGGTGCTAATTATTCGTTATGGATGTCAAGATCACTCAGGCCTTAGAAGATGTAAGAAGATATATGTAGTACATAAATACGTTACTCATCAGCTCTCAAATTCAGGCAAAAAAGCCTAAAGGCTAGTGCACTAGCCTTGTCAAGTTACAGATGTGCTTTGAAATTAATTTTGCCTAAGAAAAAAAAGGCTGCTTTATATTTCATTATATTGTTGTTGGGATATTCCAAGATTGTCTTTATCAGTAGTCAAATTCTGGCTGCAGGGAAATTGGTGAATACCCCTATGATTTCTCCTTGGGTAACTGTAGCCATCTTTCTTTATTGATCAATCACTTCAGGTTATTCCAGTTAAACACCAAAATGGGAATCTCCAAAATGATAAAGCTGCTAAAATAATTTTTAGTGGATTTAAGGGAAAAGAAAAACAAACCCCAAAACAAAAAAGATGAAAAAAGAGATGTATTTCCAGATAGAGATTTAGAAAAGATTAAAGCAGAGCATTACTTTCATCCATGTTTGCAACAGTTTCATTAGAGGGGAGCAGAATGGCCTGGGGGTATCCAGAAGCTCAAGTCAGTCTTTATTCTATTTAATGCTTTTAATGCTCAAACCACCTGAATAGGAGAGCATCATAGTAATGACCAGGCAGAAAATAGTTCTCTCCCACTCTCTCTCACCTAAATGTCACATCAGCAAGAGACTTGTCTTTGATACAGGTACAGACTCTTAAAAAAATCTGTATTTTGAGGCAACACTTGCCTAGTTCTCTAGAGAGGCACGAAAAAACACTTGACCACAGAGCCCCAAGACGTATTTTGACGCCCTGGGGAATAGAGTTACTCCCTCATCCCCAGGCACTGGCTCATGCCCTGCTCTGCCCATTAGTACAGTCATGCTGCCCCATGGACCGGGGGCCCCTCTGATGTGCACTAAAAGGAGGCTGGAAGGGGTCAAGGGGGAACTGGTTTGGCAAGGGGAGGCAAGATGAGGGATGAGCAAAGGACAAATCCTGCACCAACATTATTATCAATATACATAGAAGTGCATCCGGATCACTAACTCTCTGCTTTGGTTTTAAGAAGGGCTTAAGCCATACTTTCTGCAAACATTAGTGAAAAGAAAATAGCAGAGGCAGGGTCTGACATGACAGCAAAGGGGCAAAGGGCGGCACCAGCTGCTCTCCCACAGGCTGCCATGCCCTTCCAGAACGTGGTTGCTTCAGGTCTGGTTTTGCACTGGTTTGGTTCCCTGGCCTGATTTTGGGTGGGATCCCACATGCTGAGGGCTGGGAGTGCTTCCCTGCTACTACACAACACCCCAAGCAGACATTGCAGAGGGGCACACAGGGGCAAGAGGCAGCATCATCACCCCCCTCCACAATGCAAGGCACAGCCCAGGGGCAGTTGGTTTGTGCAATCATGTAAACAATCACGAACACAGAGTATTTTCTATGTACGTTAGTGCTATTGCTATCATCTGCTCTATGGGAAATCATCTTTTTCTGCTAATGAAGGCTAAAAGCATACCTGAAATATTAAGAGAATGGTTATAAACACAGCATAGCTCTGGGAGCATATCACACCTCATCTCCACATCCAGGCCCCCGAGCAGCAGCAACACACTGGTACAGAGGGCCACAATCATACCAACACACTCAAAGTTAGTGATTATTTTAGTAGTGTATTATTACAGTCAAATTTGCACTCTCCTACAGGTCTTTATTTGTATATTGAATTGCTTTTTTTATTACCAGATTTTCAATTGTTATTTTTATACCAGCAACGCATTAATTGTATGTAGTTTGAGAATTGTCAGATTGGTTCTGGCACCTGGAGAAAAAAAAATGCTAATTTGGGCACCTGAATGGCACAGGAAGCCATTTGATACATACTAAGAGGATTTTGGCAGAGAGAGGAGGTTTCTTCCCTTCCCCCATTGTTGGTTTGTTTTTTTTTTTTTTAAGATTAGATGTACTGTAGCCTTCAAAGAGAAGGGGAACAAAAAAAATATATATCTAGCTCTTATATCCAGCTAATTTGATTTAAATATATATATCTCAATAGAAGGATCAGGACATCTCTTGACTAGCTGCTCTGTCATGAGAAGAATGACTTTCCTCAAAACCATTTCTAAATATAGATGTTTCAGTGGTTTTCAACTTCCGCAAGATTTTTAAGATTACTGAAAAGGGACTTATCACATATTTTAGAAGTTTTTGAAATAAAAGTATTTTTCCATATAGAATGCTAACATCAAGTCCAGAAATGGAGCGAAACTCATTAGTTCAATTAACCACCCCATGCCCCCAGTCAACTCAAATTTTATTTATTCTTACTTCAATTCACAGGAGAGGCTAATGTTTGAGACTTAGCTTTTTAAAACAGAGGAAAGAAAACCTGCTATGAAAAATACCTACCCGGATATTGCTGCTAAAAATACCAGCACAGAAAACTAAACCCAAGTCTAAGCTTGAATTTACATATTTAATTTTGGGAAGCAATACCCAATAAAGATGCATACACTACTGTCAGCACCAGGAAGGCAGTATTATCTCAATTTTTATTTTCTTCACAAGCTCAAGAGATCTATACACTTACATAATGTGCACACACATGGAGTAGTAGTTGAAGATTTGGTTTATAATCTCTGATATTTACCAGATTTGACAGGTTTCATGAATATACTTGGGATTTGCTTGTTGTAATTGGACTTCTGTTCTATATTGCAACCTGAAATAAAGAGCAAATGGCATATCCTCTGCTGCTATCATTGGAATTTTTATGACAAGGCATCAAAACTAGCAGGTTTCCCCAATAGAAGCAGCAGTTTTGTTAATTCCTTATTCAAGTAATTCTAGCAGATGTACGCCCCCTCCTTTTTTAAAAAAAAAAACCAAACCAAAACCAGTAGTTTAGTTTCATTGGCTTTCTACTCTCAGGGATGTTACTTGGGCTTTATTGAAATGTTTTGTTTCTTTTATAACAGGTCCAAATAATACATGGGGGAAAAAAAAAATCTTTACAGTCTCTCCAACCTCTGTAGCAAATCCATTCAGGCAGTAGATGTAACTAGCAATAATTCATCTGCCTCAGACCTCCGAGGCTACCATTTGCCACAAATTAGCTGTAACATATTATTCAGTTTACTGTAGTCAGATTGTAGTTATCAAAAATAAGCATACTGGATTGAAGTACCTGCATGCTTGTCCTGCTTTACATTTTTCTTGCAGAATAGAGCAAACAGCACTCCCTGCAGGGAAAAAGTCCTGTAAACTGTTAGAAATGAGTGAACTATGCACAGGGTGGAATAATATTATCAAAAAGCCCTTGTCCAGATTTCCTTAAAATATATATTTATATATTTGGGCATGACATTACAATGAACCAAAGTGTCTTCTTTTCAGCAAGTGGCTGGAGGCTTGCTGTATAGCCACCCCCCTCCCCCCACAAGCTATCAGTAAAGGAGCATTTTTGGTTCTAGTCATGCTGCTGGGGACCCTCCCAGCCATACCTTGGCTTAGGGCACCCGCTTTTCTCTTCCTTAGGTGCATTCTGCTCTGGTTCAGAACGATACTCTGACTGCCACCCCCAGGAGAGAATCCCAACCTGCAACTGCAGACATGCTTTTTACTATAGTGCATGTTCTACATGAAACCATAATTCAGATGACTGAAAGAAGGAGCCCAGGGTCTAGAGACAGTTTGCCCTGGCAGCAGTGCCTGCAGCATGGGGACAGGAGAGGGGGAAGTATTCTTTCCCCAGGACACACTGGCTTGCTTGCGTTGCTCGCCAGGGTTTGGCCCAGGTTGGTTACAAGCCAATTGCTTTCTCCCCAGCAAAGGGGTACCCAACACTTTCTGGGGAGCACTGCTGACCCTATTTGTCTGCCCATCACCCTGAGGGCTTGCTACAGCTGTGGGGCTGCAAGATGGCTCACTGTGCTGGTGGGATCAGCTGTAGGGATGATCACCCCAGGGGATGAAGCTGTGCCAGTCAGTGCCACAGCCAGAGGAAAACTCTTCCCAAGAGAGGGTCATCCACAGTCCTTCTGTAGGAACATGTGGGTTTGACTCCCACAGCACACCAGAGCAGTATGATCTTCAGCCAGACCTTTCCAGTCTTATCCAATGCTAGTCATGCAGACCCATCCAAATGATACAAGAATATTCTTGTTAAAAGAACTGAAAATTATAGTCTGCATTTTGACCATTTTCCTCAAACAGGACTTCTCTCAAGGACTGCAAGGTTAGCACCAATTGTTTAAGAGCAGCATTTACTTTCCCCAAGTATCAAATGATGTTAAATAAATCTCAAGAATATTTTATAGCAAAATAGGGGCCATTTAAGAAAGAACAAAACCACAGAACATCCCCCCTCCCAGGAATAAGTACAAGCATTTTCTTTGGGGAAAATAGATACTTCTTATCCACTAGGCTGTACGGTGTTCATATACAAAGTTAATGCAGAAGAAATCAGACAGTTACTTCCAGGAGCAAGTTGATTTAAGAAGTCTCGTTTCCTTTCGGCCACTATATAGCCAGACCTGCCAAAGGGTTTAATGCTTTATTCACAAACAGCAGAGGGGAAAATAGGACTCATGGAGACAGTAAAGTGGAAGTCTTTCTGAAGATGGTTCATCCAGCGTTTGGATGACAATGCTATAGGGATACATGCAAAGAGCATCACTGTCCATGAGGAGTGACTGTCAGTACACAAATAAAAGGGATAAGCAAGGAGAAATAATGAAGTGGATATAAAATGAGGAGCCTATAACCCTAGAGGAAAAACAAGGATTTGTATAGCCATGCATTAGCTGTATTCACAGAAGAAATTTATTTTCAGAAAACACATGAACAGTGAAAGGCCTCTTTGCTCTAATTTAAATACTTAAGGTTAAACATACTGCTAGCACTTAAGTTAACTGTAGGTAATTCTTTTCAGTTTAGTGTTGTGAACAGCTTTGTAGGAAAACTTAAAAATACAAGAGCAGAACTAGTGAACTCATAAAAGACCATAGTCTAAAAAGGAGAGATCCTTGTGTTACCTTGCTTGAGCCAAATTACTGAACTGAAAGCAAAAACCAGGAGGCATGAATCGAAGTATTATTCTTGTGCATTCCAGGAGCACAGGAAGAGTTGAGGTCTGGGGGAAGGAAGACTCACAGGTCCAGGCAGACAGCATGCTAAAATGGCTCCTCTCTGTTCTATTTATTTTGCACTGAGTGCATCTATTCTGTGAACACAAGATTAGTCACAGAAGACTCAAGTTAATAGTATTTATGGATATACATATTAGCATAAAATAACACCAGCCCTAAACTGCTCCCTCACTTTTTGATCATGTTATTTATTTATTAATAATTAGGTTTAATGCTCCCATACACTAGACCTCAGAACTTGTTTACACTGCTTCATGCCAAAGCTTCAAATGCATTAAAGTGGAAGTTCATTATTTTTGATTTATAATTATCTATGACAAGATCTTAGACAAGAGCAGAAGAGAATGATCTACCCATCTTCTGTTTATGCAACTACTACAAAGAGGCATGTGATGGTTTTGGCCTTGGTCCAGCTACCATTCATCTCTGTAGGACTCTTCCTATGACTCTTACACAAGTATCATGAAGCCCTTTTTCATCTTGAAATAACTCAGGTGTAGAGAGGCCATTCCACTCAGTCTACAAAGATTCCAAGCTGGTGCCTTACGGCTGATGTGCTATCAAGTGACAGAACAGAAAATTGGTTGATATATGGCATTTATTTCTCTCCCACAAATAAATTTTCCTGTAGCCTCAGTGATTCACTTCCCTCCCATCCCAATGTCATTAACTATCAACTGGGAAAGTCAGCTACACTTGTGTAGTTCTGGGAAACCTCAGCCAAAAAACCTACCAGCCAAAACTATTGTTTAAAACCATTAACACTTGACACTTCAGTTATGCCAGGTCTGGAGCCACATTGTTCCTTGATACAGACCCCATGCACCGAGCAGCAGTGCCACAGCAGCGGCCTGCCTTATCCCCTCCTCATGCCCAGGCAGGGCCACTCCAAGGGGGTTTTGGCAAGTGCCTCTACACCAAAGTTGGTCCCAGTCCCCCCCTCAGGCTCCGTCCCTGCAGCACTGTGGCAAACACAACTTGACAAGCAAGGCTTGGCAAGTTCCCTGCCCAGCTCACCGCATCACATCTCTGCCTGCCCCATATTCATTAAACCTCAAAGGCATGGAGCAGTAGGGAGTTTGTCCCCACAGGGGGGACACTCATTGGAGAGCTACGCTTTTATTAAGGTCTTTTCCACTTTACATTGGAGAATTGAATCAAAGCAATTTGTAATTTTATAGCCATCAGCTCTTTTCCTCCTACCAGTCTATTCAAAATGCCAAATATAAAAACCTAATATTTCTT
This sequence comes from Pandion haliaetus, assembly GCA_013401275.1. NCBI lineage: Eukaryota > Metazoa > Chordata > Aves > Accipitriformes > Pandionidae > Pandion > Pandion haliaetus. Next base: position 51,052 of record VYZV01020676.1, read on the forward strand.
CCTCTTTTCTAGAAATCCTTTTCAGAGTTCTGATGACATCCATGCACACAGGCATTTTATTCCCAGTAGCTCCTCACGTTACCCTTGTCTTACACCTTGGACCCCAAATTTATAGTTTTGTTTGCTGTTTTCTTGCATGCGATTCTGTGCTTTATCCATTCTCCTGATGTTTTTCTGCCTACCTTCTTAACACAATCCTTGATCCTAGACAGCCATGGCCTGCATCATCATCTTCAAAAAAAATCGCTTCCCCTGCTGATTCTTCCAGCAATAAACCTCTAACCTCTTTCAGATTAATATGAAAATTCACATATATTGTTTTTACTTTGTCTGCATATTCTTGCATTTGTGCATATAAAATGTTTTAGACTTGAATATAAAGCTGAAATTAAAAATAATAAAACAAATTAATCGCTTGCATCCTCCCATCCATTCTAAACTGCATTTATAGAATTTATTCCATTACCACATAAGCATCTCACTCCTTGGCCCCCAACCTGGCTGCCTTATAAATATAACAAGGAGCTCCTCCTGGCATAGTTTGCTACCCTGTTTCTTCCCATTTCACCTCACTCTGCACCCAGATTCCCCATAGAGGAGCGGCACAGGGCTGCAGCAGGGAGCTTTGGCTGTTTCTGCTGGCAGCAGGACTGTGTCTGTGCCAGGTTATACTGGGGCCTGGTTTTATTATTCTTAGGTTTGAACTGGGGAAAAGCAGAAATATGGCTTAAAGCTATCTTTCACTCCACCCATACAAAGGATACTGCAACTGCTATCCAGCTGCAGATTCAATTCTTTACTTTTCCTGACACAAAGTGAATTGAGGCAGTACACCACTCCCCTTCCCCAAGGCAGGCTCCCCTCCCATAGCTGCAGCACGGTGGTTCCCCAGCTACAACCCTGCCCTCCTGGGCAGCCAGGGTGGGCCATCCTGCAGCTTGCTGAGGAGAGGTACATACCTCCTCTCACCCTGCCCAACAGCTTCAGCACCTGATCCGTCAGTGCTGTGAATTACTGAGGGCATTCACACTTAGCAGGGCTGCTAAGAGCAGCCGAGACCATTTCAACTTTGCAGCATCAGCAGCATCTGAAAGCCACTGGATATCTCTAAGCAGAGGGGAACAGAAGATGATTTTTATGTGCAGATTGCACAAGAATGTTTAGGCCTGTATCCATCATTAACTTCGAGATAAAGCCAACAGGCTTGTCATTCTTTTCCCAGTTACATAGATATAGATTCTCAATCCCAAGATCATGCCTAAACCAATGTGCTTTAGAAGGGGCAGATGCGTCCACCTGTATTGTTGGAGGCAGTTAACCCAAGGGAAATACTGGGATCAGGAGGGGTGGGAAGCCAAGGCTGACAGAGTACACATCCAAAAGAAAGTTTGCAAGAGAGACCCTTGGTGTAATAGCTGAGGAGAAGAGGCAGGGCAAGAGCCAATGAATCCAACTGCTGTCTCATGAAATCCTTATTCTATAAAAAGGCACTGAAATTAGCTGTCATTGACACATCACAATAGCTGCCTTTATCTAGATGGATATAGTTTCTAGTGGCTGATAAAAAGCAAGCAGAGCAGTTACTAATTTTATTGTGAAAGAAAATCAGAATACCACAGTGACTTCAAATTGTCCAGTCTGGAAGTGATGAACAGAGAAAGGGAAAAGGGCTTCTGATTACAGCACCTGCAAGAAGCCCTTCAGCCTCCTCACTCCTGGAAGTTTTTTTTCAGTATAGCATGTGCCTACAGCTCTAGAGTGCTTTGTTTGAGTGCCATTAGAAGACATTTCCAGACAGATGCCTTATGCAAAGCCAGCAAGTGACACATTCCAGTTGAAATTGTAGCATTTTATATTTCTCAACACTGGGAGATTTTTTTACCCTAGAGACTCTAGAGTCTATATTAAAAGATTCCGTGGATGAAAGCTGCAGCTAGACAAATGCAAAGCAGAAATAAGAAACACTTCTAATAAAAAGGATAACTAACCTAAGACCAAGATGCATTTTCTATTCTAAGACTTCTGAAGAAATCTCACTTGCCCTCCATGACATGGGAACTCTGAACCACCATCAGCAGTTGGCTAAAAGAGACATCTGTCAGTTAAGACATGGTTAGAAGAGTCTCTAACATCCCTAAGGTCCTGCTATTACAAAGATGCCTCCTGTGCACCATCTTCAATGCACTTGGAAAAAAGCCCATTTTTTGAGGACACATGGGTATGGCTGAAGAATATCAACACAGGTGAAAGTCCAAGATCTGAGAGTTATAGGCCACGCTCATTCATTGTCTTCCACTTATCTTTAGACTATCTAGAAGTCAGTAGATTAAGAGGATTTGAATTGTGAACTAGAATTTTTTTTGAATCTATGTTTCTCAGGCTTGTGATCTTTCAGCACACATCACTAGATTAAAGTTCACAACAAACCTCTTTGCTGAGGCACCGCCCATCACCAAGCTGCCTCCCAACCACCTAGTGGGTCATATTCTGGCACATTCCACCCTGCAGCAACTTCTCACAAGCCCACACCACAGCAAGCTCCCACTGCACTTCTTACATGTCCATTGGGATCAAGTGCTGTAAAGGGTTTTATCTGGTTCATAGCTGTGTAAAGGCAAGTTCCATCTTTGCTTCTCTGGCCAGACACCTGCCAAAACATGAACCTCCTAAACATTTCCAGAGTTTGCTGCCTTCAGCCTCCTTCCTATATAGGCAGGAGAAACTGCCCAAATTTGAATCCATACCCTGTTACTTGCCAACATGTCTAATTGAACCATCACATTGCCATTAGACATTTCAGCTGTGCTACTCATTTACTGCCACTGTGTTACTTTACAAAAAACCCCACAAAGATCAGTTTGAAATGTCTTTTTTTTTTTTTTACATTACTGAAATATTCCTTCCAGTTATTTCTTAATCTTCAGCAGTTCTGGGTTTTTTGCTAGCCTACTTCATGTGGTTGTTCCTCAGTTACCATGACACCCACTAATGTACAGAAGACTAGAGCCTAAGAAGGGAAAACAGCTGACTCACAGGAGAAGATGGACAAGTTGTCAAGCAGATAAGGCTAAAAAGCGCACAAAGGCTCCTTGGCTGATGTTAATCAGTGTAGCACCACTGAAATCAGAATTATAAATCTCTCCCTCTGACTCAGTAAATACCTTCAGGGATCAGAGAACTGTACCTGCAATTTGCAGCACTGGAACAAATATTTTTCTACAGAAACCTTTTTGCCAATATGTAACTATTTCAAGCTACACAAATCAGAGCACAACTGATTCTAGGTAAATACTTAAAGTTGTTGTTCTCTCCACCC
>VYZV01020676.1:69540-80850 GCA_013401275.1 Pandion haliaetus
ATGCTGACAGGTGAGAGGACTCTTTTTTTTTTTTTTTGGACCAAAATATCTTTGTATCTTAAGCTCCCTGTCATCGCTGCTGTTTTAAAAAGGGGGGGTAAAAGAAGTTGAACTCTCCATTCAGTTCACTCTCTGCTTTTCTTGGCCCTGGAACTAGGAGGTCAGGAAAGGAAGTTGCATTCTCTTCAGCCCATAGTGTTAAGGAGATGGTCAATGCTGTGCTGTATGTAATATCTGCAGGAGCTAAAAGGTACTATGTTCTTTTTTCGGTATGCTGATTACACTTGCTTTTATGTCACTTCCTGGTTCCAAACTTAAATCTGCCCTTTCCCATTCCATCGTCATCCAGTTGTTAATGGCAGCCTGGTTCTGCCTCCTGATGGCACGTATACGTTCTTGTTGGTGTTCCAGGTTCAGAAATATCTTGAGGACATACATCACTTTATGTTATTCAAATGATTTTTTCAAGGTTTAAGTTTTTCCTCTTATTGCAGCTTAGATCTAATCAATGTAGTTCCTGTGTTCAAGCTGAATAATTTACTATTACAGTGGTGTCTGGCAACATAAATGTTTATCAGAAAGTATGTGAGTTTAATTTGCGTTAACTGGTAGAGAACCTTTTATAATACGTAGGTTTTTAGTTTAGGAAAAGAAATCATTTTTATCTTTACAGCCTTAGACTGACAAATTAACTTTACTTCCCCTCATTATATACGCACGTGGTACTTTGCAAAAGTTTTGTTAATTACTTCAGTGGAATTTGTTGTCCCTGAATCCCTAAAAGAAAGGAATGGGTGTGATGATTTAGGCCTGGCATTGTTATCAAACAGAGAGGAATGCTATTCTTCTGTGTCTTTGAAGTAAACTAAAGTTAGTTAAGTATCTTTTGGTCAGCATGTATTAAATTCCGGCTGTATTTAATGAACACGTTTAATCTTCTGGATCTTTTCCTGAAGAACACATGCTTGTTAACTGACTATATGTACATTACATTTGAAATACAAGTAACATAAAGACCCTATCTGCAGAGCTGCTTTGGCCTTCTTTTACGCGGACTGTGTATATCAGGTAATTCTTGAAAGAAATGGTGAGGATTGTGTGTAATTGCTCTTGAAAATGCTCTTCCATGACAGAAGGTATTGTGATGTAGTGAATTTGTGGAAACTGGTGGATGGTTCTGTACCGAAATGCTCCATGTATTCACAGGATAGACAAAATCTGTTTATCAGGATCACTTCTACGTACCTTAAGATAGTCTCTTGAGACAACAAAGGCTACAAAGACTTCAAATATTTGTCTGATGAAGACCTAGAACCACGTAAGCATAGAAGTTAACTTCTTGTTAACAAGCTTCTTGGTCTTGCTTTGTGTGGTACAGCCACTGTTTATTACACAGGCTGTCTGGCTTAGAACAAAGGTCAGTTTAGCCCAGTATCCCGTGTCTCTCAGTGGTCACCAGTGGATGTCTGTGAAAGACTGTAGGCAGCACTATGTGCTTACAAGTCCCTGTCCCAGAACACCCTTCCAGTAGCTGTAAGTGTGTGCTTTAGGGCCATGTCATTTCTCTGCATTTGGCAACCATTAGTGGCTTCCCCTTGGGTGAACGCGTTTGGTGGCTTCGAAGGAAGAGTGGGCAATTCACTGCTTAGTGACTTGTTTTGAATGTATGAGTCATCAGCTGTGTTGGATGCCTTTTAATTTCTGTGTGAGGAGAGAAGAATACTGTCCACTTCCCACCTGTCACAGTTTCGAGTTCAGCAGAAAATGAAACATGGTTCTCCAGCTTTCACTTTATATAGATTACAGGTGAAATGATAATGTAATAATTTTTTAGCTCCATTCTCTGATCAGCTGGGATCAGTAAATAAACATAACGGCTTGATTAGGCGCTTACTCAAAGTACGCATTTGGTTTTCTCCTTTGAGAACTTTCCATATGCAAGACATTTTTTTGCTGTAATGAATGCAAGAGGCATTGCAGCTCACTTGTGAGGGAACATTTCTTGGGCAGGGAGAGGGAATGGGAACAATTATTCTGTTGGGATGCTGTGAATCCTGCCTAGTTCTTTCCACCAATAGTTCTGAGCAGCCTCTCCAGTGTTCATCTGCTATCAACGCATACATTGCAGTTAAGTGTTTTCTAACAGATCCTTGCCCTTTTGTCAATAATGTGGATATGATTTATGTCTGTAAGCACTTTCACTTGCAGCCCATATTCCTGAAGTTTATGCTTAAAAAAGCCTAATAACTCTGTGTGTAGGTTTTGTTTTATTTTGTTCTTTCCCTATATTTACTTTGAAATAGCAGATTTCTTTTCAGAGCTTGATCAAAATAATTTAAATTTGGAAACATAATGCACATATATTGTATTATAATTTAGTTTGTAAGGTCAAGTACTTCAAAAGTAAGGAATATCAGAGTAAAAAGAAATTGCTGCATTCAATCTTGTTTGTGCTCACAGTGACAAAAACTACGTTGTCATCTTTTCAAGACTGCTCATCTTTGCAAAATAGACAGGTCTTTATTATCCAGTAGCTCTTCAGTATTTTGTTTTCTCAGTATTCTCTGAAACAGCTGCAGTTATTCTTACAAGGGTGAAACAATGTGTTTTTTCCATAATGTCCTGTTGACATACCCGCAGACATCTTTTCCCCTCTGCTGGGGCAATTGAAGATGTTAACCACTGGCTAGAGAATACAGCACCCAGGGCTTGGCTGGAAAGAGGAGGTGTGTGAAAGAGTCTTTACTGTCCAAGGCTTGCTTGCTTAGCTCAGATAAGCTTTGCCTGCGTCTTGCGCCAAGACGGTTGGCTTTGCGCTGGAGGACGAGGAGTGTTGGTGTGCTGTTTTGCTGGTACAATTCTCATGTGATGGTTTCAGCAGGTGCATGCTCACAAGTAGCTACATGAGCAAGATTTGCTCTCAAACAGCTCTCTCTTTCCGCTCCTAAATCCTTCCAACTTGATCGGTGGTGGCTGTTGCACTACGAACTGGTAAAATTTGTCTAGTTTTTTGACCAGTCACAAATAGGGCCCTAAAATGGAGAAGCCTGTTTTAATTGTATGTGCTGTTTTCAGTTTTGGCTGTAATTTAGAGTTGTACCAGTATGATACACTTTGCAATGCTATTCACCTCAGATTGTATATAAAAAAAGAAAAGTAATTTCCCTTTAATAGCCTCACAAAAGGTCGAGAGTGCTGTTTGGATTTTGTAACCCCAAATACATTGTTATGATGCCGATTTAACATTTCAATGAGCCCTAGATGTGGACATGTGGTCATGGGGATGTGGGCGGGGGAAGGTAATGTGTTTCTTGACATTGCTTGGTCTGTGTTTCTGGCTGGTCACACAAGACTGCTTTCTAGCAGCTACAGTATCAGGGCAGCCTGTAGTAGGTAGTGGATGGCTAAGCTGGTCCAGGTGAATTTAGTTTGGCTTGTGACCTGAAATTGGATGGTTGCTTATAGGGGAGGGACAGCTTTGAGCGAGTTAAGTAATGCTTCCTGTTTAAACACTGTCTACTCTTAAGTTGCCGAAGATGTGAATGTTTTGAAGTGCTTGCTTTCTTGAAAAGCTTTCAATAATATGGATGGCTTGAGCTGCCTGTTGCTTCTCTGGAGAAGCAGCACTGAGAAGTCTAGGAGCTCTTCAGCGTGGGCAGGCTGAGGTGAGGTGTACTCAGAGGGCAGGGCAGGGGATACTGCTGAAGCAACACTTTCTAAGCACAAGATTTGCCTCTTTACCAAGGCAGGAGAGCTGCCCACAGGTGGAGCCGAGAGGTGTGTGCGTGCTGTGGTGAGGCCTGGCCTGCTGGAGCTAGAGCTGTGGAGAAGGGGACACTGAGGGAGGAGGAGTTGCAATAGTTTCCCCTAAACTCTTCACAAACCTCGATCAATGAGCCTTGCGACTGCAGTATCCCAGGTCATAATCATGGATTCATTCTTTCCCTTCCCTGGTGCCCCTCTTTACGCATGGGTCTCTCTGAAGCTCAGAAACCTGAACTGATTCTGGGATAATTGTTATGCTTGTTCCTATGTTCTCTTCTGCAGTTCCTCAGCCTTTTGGTCTGATGTCAAAGCTTTTCATTCTCCCTCTTCAGGACTTTTTGCTTTAGAAATGCTGCTCTGGGTGGCTAGGAACGTGGGAGGAGACCTTGACGTGATACAGGTTACCAGAGGCTTCCCCTGTGTGTTCCTTGCTGGGATTATCAAACAGCTTAAGGGTGGTGGTGGAGAGCTGACTGCACATGGAGCGTTGGGGGGTCTTTTTGATGGATTGAAGTACTCCCAAGCTTGGTCATGCAGACTCAGGGTTACTTAGCCGTGGCTTTGTGTTATTATAGGTTGTGGCAGTTGCCTTGAATTTCTGAAGGGCAGGAACTGCAAACCTGGGGTGTGTGTTGTTGACAGTATCTGCTTAACTCTGACCTCTGACAGCGTAATGTCCTTAGTGCATGCATTGGCTCTGTGTCCTTGCGGATGCTGGTGAGTACTTCTGGAGCACATGTTTTTCAGGATAAAGTCTATCATGTTTTCTTTAAGGTGAAACTTTATGTTTAGATCTGCTGTAGCATGCAGGATCTACCTATGCTCGCCAGGAGTTTGCTGTATTACAAACTGCATGTGAAAGCGTATTGTTCTCTTTATGTAAAATGTGATATGCTTTATAGGATAGAATGTGTGTCCTTATATATCTGCAGGAACGAAAACAGTCACAGTGTTTTCAGAAGTGAACAGGCTACTTCAGGGCAAGCTACTTGTCTTACTAAATGACTGACAAGCCCAAAACACCATAAGCCAAAGCCAATGGGGAAGAAAAGGTTTCAAGCTTTTTCCCAACTTCCCTTTTTAGGAGGATAAGCTGCTCAGTGTGTTCTCTGGCGAGTGCAAGCCCTTCAGCACTGTAGCATCGTTCGTGCTTGGGAAGTTGCTCACTAGCTGTTGCAGTAGCTGCAAAATGTAGCATTTCTTTGCTAGATCTGACAATAGTGGGTACATGCTTTTGTTGACTTCTCCATTGCCTAATAAGGCTGGTTTTTAAAAGATTATTTTCTTCAGTGTTCAAGGCCATAAGCACTTAGTAATGATAACCAAAACTACAACTGTGGATTCAAGCCTCTGAAGAAATGTTACTCATCTTTTGTGGCAAGTGTGGTCCCACATAGCTTAGCATGGTTTTGAATCTCTGTTGATGACAGGATGTCTACACCTTGACTTTACCAAATGCTATGTCTTTGCTAAGCGGTGTTACTTGTGGCCCTGAGCTTGGCTCAGGTGGTCAGTAAACCTGCAGTTTGCCAGGAGTGCCTACTTCTCTTGCTGTTTATATCTTGTCATTTTGTTTTAATACACGCAGTGATGCTCAAAGCAAGAGATCATCTAGCACAATAGGAAAGGGCCCTGAAACTGCAATCCTGGAGATACCCTCGTCCAAGTTATTTGTAACGTTTGTTTCTGAGTTCTACTGTGGCAGTTTCATCTGTTGTTGCCAGAGCTGATGAATATGTCTTCAGATCTGTGGCATTTCTGTGAGTGGGTGGATCACTGCAATGTCAGGTAACTTTTTTCTTTATTGCAGAGTACAGTAGTGACAGTTTTTATGGATCTTGAGGGCATCTTTAGCATCCTTTAAATCATTCTAAGGCAAAGTTGCTGTGTATTTTTCTTTGCCAGGAAACTTCTGACACTTTTTTTTTTTCCTCCACGTACCTAGATTGCAGGCCCTATTGCATATTCCAGTAAGATGGATTTTGAAATAACGAGTTTGTCTGGGGCACTGTGTTTGGGAATTGCTTTTCTCCTAACTTACTACTTGTTGCGAGAGTCCTGGGGGAGGGAGAAAATGATTCAACCTGTGACGCTCCCCCCCACCCCTGACTGCCTACCTGGTGCACGTTTAAACTTCTCTGTGTAGCCGAGAGGGGGGGCAGACTTGCACCCTTGTGACAAGCCTTTGGTAGAAGGGGGCAGTTGTACGCCTCTGCTTTCATGGTGTGTTAGTTGCGTTATCGGTGGTGGCAGGTGGATTCTGACTGCTGTCTCTGGTCCGGTTAAGAGCTAGGCTTAGTCACTGCTTGACTCCCAGCGGGCTGCACTTTGTCTTGCCCTGGACGTGCTCTGCACTACCAGCTGCGTGCCACGCGGTCCTGAACGGCCGCTTCGTGTTCGTGAAACATGGCAAAGGTAGCGTGTAGGCTTTGGTAGCCCCTTAGTAACACAGTAGTAATTCTAACTATGTTTTGACATTGTGTCTTCAGGGAAGTAATAATGCGTGAAATAGGTTCTACTAAGAATATCTTACGTGGGCTCTAATAGACAGGTGTCTGAACTTTCAATTTTTCAAACCTGTAATACAGCAGCGCTGCTGTGTTAACGACCCTGATTATCTCCATAATGGCAGTTTCTTAGCTTGTCTAGATGTTTAAATTAATTTTGAAAGTTTTACATACCTGCGAGAGCACTAAAACTAGGGTGGTTCTTAGACATGGCTTGCTGTAGCAAAACAACTTTGACATTCACGGTTATATTTGATTTGTTTCCAGGACATACTGTTTCTTCATTTCAGGTTTTGTGTTGTATTCCCAGCTTTATAGCTTATTGCCATGGTAAATCTTGCAAATTTTTTTGCTGTTATTTGTCCTTTGAATACTGTTATGCTTGACTATTTTGAAATGGAGTAATTCCTGATATGCAACAGAAAAGAAGTGGGCTGATACTGAAATAACCAAGGGTCAAACTTCAGCTCAGCCATTACTGATGTTTGGCTATGCATGGTGGGAGCACTAGATAATACTTCAAATGAGTCAGGAGCACAGGCAGGATTTTTTTGTTGGAAGGGTAGAGGTGGGTGGTGTCCCATGTCATGGAGTGGATGTGTGGCTGTCTAGTTAGGGGAGCTCCATGCTGTGGTTGCTGGCTGCCTATGTAGGAGGTATGTACAGTCATCCTGCTCCGCTTGCGTGTTGTTTACATGGGCTGTGGGAACCTTTCGAAGGGGTGCTGGGAATGACTGGAAAAACAAAAGATTGTTTGGTGGCACAAAAGAAATGTTAACGTTTTGGTCGTCTCATTCCTATTGTTTGTTTACACTAAAGTGTGGTGGGAACAAAATTGATTGCGTAAGTTAGCCATGACCCTAGCAAAGATTAAAAAAGAGAAAGTTAAAATTGAAACAATTTACCGTTCCTTCACAAAATCTTGGAGAACTTTGCGAAGATTGAAGGTGTCTGAGATGTTATACTCACTTGTCCTTTATGGGGTTGTCATTTCATGTTGCATTTGACCTGCTTAGCTGCTGCTCAAAGGAACGGTTCCAAACAGCTTCTCCTACCCGCGACATCTCCCTGTGCTAGCTATTGGTTTAATCTGACTTTTTGGTAATTAATTTTGTGCTGTTGGTTTTCTACCATTTTAGTGCCCTACATTTAAGTGAGAAGGGAACTAAAAATCAAATTGAGTTGGCTCAGGGTGACACAGGATGGGCTTTAGAGCTGGCACAAGGGATGCATAGCTGGTAGTGAACCCTCTAGGCACTGGCTGGCCATTAGATCAGCTTGAGTGTGCCCTGAAACCTCACGGTTGGGGTTTGATGATCTGCCGAAGCCAGCGTGGAGTACGTGCTGCAACCAAAAGGGCTGATCTTGCCTCCCCGCCCATCCCTTTTTGGCTTTTGTGGTTGTGCTGTCCACTTCTCAAATCCAGCTGGTTGTGAAGCAATGTGAGTGCTAGTGCTGCCTGACTTCTTAGTCTTTTGGCTAAGGGGAGACTGGGATTACCCCTTTCAACAGCAAGACAAATCTAAGTAATCTAAAAATGCTTATAATCTGTGTACTAAGCTGCAGAAGTATTGTTGTATGTATCATAGTGTAAACTATATGCATGACAAAAACCACCTTCAGCTACTACTGCCAATTCAACCTACAAAATTATAATTGAGCATGCACTTGATCTTCAAAGGTTTTTCCCCGGAGTTCTCTACATATCACAGTCATAGCTGTGCCAATCTGGACAAACTAATCCTTTTATTCAATAGAGCTACCTTTAACACAGTGATCAAAGCTACAGTGTGCAGAAATATTAGTATTCAAATCTGTAAAACACAAGGGAAACAAATTGTTCTATGAGCAGCAGAGCTAAAAAAAAGTAGTTTCCTCTGTCTGCTGCTGTATCCCACCACTGCAGTGAGAGTCCCCATTACTGTGCTATTATCTTCTGTGACCTACGTTATCAGAATGTGTTCAGATCCTGCAGCCTGACTACTATGCTGCTCCCCATATAACCTACCAAGCTTTTTTTAGTTTGCTAGCTGGGCTAAAGGCAGCATGTGCTGTCACTATTGCAGAGCTATGTGTATGCTTGCTGGCTGCTGCCAAAGAGGGAAAAAAATCGTATTCAAAAATTCTGATTGTAGACCTTAGAGTTTAACTCTTGTGTTATTCTCTCTGCCTGTTAGTTGCCATTGCCAGAAAAAAATTAGGATTTCATTATGGGACACATGTATCTCTTCTGGTCTTTCTTTCAGAATTACTTTCCAGAAAGGTGTGTAGTGCCAGTGGAAGGTTTCATGTATAAAACTTCTAGTAGTTCACTATTCTTCAAGATCAGTCTTAATTGTTGTTACAGCTTATTATGCTGTTTAATAAAACATGTAATCCTGTTTAAAAATACATTAAGGAATTTTTTTTCTCTTTTTTTTTCTTTTTTTTAAACCAGGTTTGGGGATCTGAGCAATTGTATGGAAATGTATTGTCTCATATTAATCATGAATTTCTTGGTAATGTCTTATGTTATTCGTGATGTTTTATTCCCGTAGTTTAGTTGAATATATTCTTGTTGTAGTAAAACTCCAGTTGAACTCCAAGTTTTTAGTTTTTTTCCTATACCTTTACCTATGTTTATTCTGCATATCTCAGTTACAGTTAACATACCTGATCTTTCTGATGCTTTTTGGCATCCCCTTTAAGATGACTCTCATCAACTTTCACCTTTTTTGAAACTTTTAGTTTAATTAGCATTTCAAACCCTTTTTTTACATTGTGTCATTGCGTGCTGTCTGCCTAGTTGGAGTGCTGTACAAAGTGCCTACTTGGAATGCTGTACTCTGTTTGTAATGTACCGATTGTAATATTCTCCAAAACATTTTATGTGCATCATAACTTTTTTTTTTTTACTGAATATCATTCTTCAATGGACTATCCAGAGTGAATGTGTCTCTTTCTGATTTTGTTGTCAAAATCCATGAAGTTATTCACCTTGACATGCAATACCTTGTCAGTTATTCTTTTTGTCTGTCATGTGTTTCCCCTTTTATCTAGCTTGTTTAGACTATCTGAAATGCTTACAGTTCCTTCTCTTGTCTTAACCTTAATAATTTTCATGTGAGTGAGTTTTGCCACTTTTTGCTTTCAGGACCATTAGGGAATATGTGAAGTAGTTCTAGTACAGAACCCTGGCCTTCTGCTGTTAACCCTTTTCTGCAAGTTAACAGACCACTTAGTGCTTTTTCTTTTGATGCTTTGTTGCTGGCATCTAAATGCAAATAATGCTTTCCCCTAACACCAAGATTAATTTTACTTAATAGCCTCTTGAGACTTTGGGGAGGCTTTTTGAAAGTCAGTTTTTCAGCAGTTTCTCCTTAGTTAACTGTTGTTATAAAAGTCTACTAGCCTAAAAAAGTTTAGGTTCCTTTCCAGAAACCATGCTGTGTATATTCTCTGATATCAACCTGCATATATTTTACAGTAGTATTCTCTAAACAACTGTTTCAGCTAGCTTGCTGATGCATGAAAGGCTTGTTTGTAACATGCGAAATCATTTACTGGCTCTTTTAAATGTAAATAAGTACCGTGTTTTCTCACATTCTAGTATTAGATATTTTTAGCAGGAGGCTAATGTAATTTTTTAATATTTACAAATTAATTTTTTTCTCTCACTCCTCTGACATAACTCAGTTCTGCTTTCTGCGAATAAAATGAGAAAATGCAAAAGTACCAGATTTTCTCCAAATGAGGTGTTAATGGTTTAGGTTTGTTAGCTCTGTTCCTCTCCCCCAAACTGTGTAGTGGAGCGCAGGCAGCTGAGAAACGCGTGTGCTCAGGTAGCCTTTCTTAGACTTTGAATTTAGGATCTAGGAGGTCTTGAATTCAGAGGACAGAAACACTGTGAGACAACACAGGGGAGAGGGAACAAGCAGGAGTATAGAGGTGTCCCTAATTAGTGAACAGGCTGATGCCTGTGGCTTGTTCTTCCATCTATTTTTTGTGTCCCTTTTTAGGAAGAAAAAAACCCTACAAACCCAACCCAGAGTGAGTCATTTAGCTTTTCTGAGGAGAAAAATGGCAGCCAGGACTGTTTGGTAGTAGACCATTCTGCTGCCCGCTAAGAGTTTGCACAGACACAGTGTGTAGGAGGCAAAACTGTGAAACTGCTGTAGATGTTTTGGTGGAGAATAATCAGTAATGTTATTCCAGTAGAGGTGTAATAACTTTTAAACTAATATTTTGAATGAAAGGTCAAGCTCAGTAAAACATTTGAATTTAATGTATTTTTTCAAGCTGGCAGTTTTGGGAGGGGGAGCCAAACATTGAAGTACTACTGTATTTTAGCTGGAATGTTCTGTTTTAAAATGGTTTTATTAACAAATTTTAAAACAGAGGAATTGCCACACTGGATCGTGCTGACGTTCTTTCTAGCCTAGTATCCTGTGCCTGATAGAAGGCCAAAAGAAAAAATTGCGTACAGGAACCCAGAAGTTCCCTAATTCTTCACATGAGCCATCTCAAAAACATCTGTAAGTGGATGGATGCATGGGGAACATCGAGAACAAGATAAATGTTAGATACTTGTCTTTCTGTGCTTACTTTGAGCTGACGGAATCTCTGAGCCAGAGATTGTTTCTGTTTATTGAGAAACTCTTGAATAATTTATCTTTGTGAACTTGTCCAGTTTCTCCTTGAACCCATGTACATTTTTCATCTCTGTTGCATCCTTTTGCAACAAATTCCACAGATCTACTAGCTGTTGCCTGAAGAGTCACTCAAGTTTTGAAGGTGGCTCCTACTAGCTTCCTTAGGTGCCGTCTAGTGTTTGTGTTGGAAGGGGCAATGGACAGTCAGTCAGTTACTATCTTTTGCTTTTCATGTCACTTGCCTCTGGCATAGTCCCTTGAAATTGGGCTCTTTGGTCCAAAAGACACCATTTTTCAGATGCCAGTTCTTCTATACTTAAGTAATTTTTGCTGAAATAGTGCACATCTGTAAGAAGACAGGTATTTCTTCACTAACTGCTTGATTATTATTATTATTTTTTTTAATT
>VYZV01020695.1:0-13244 GCA_013401275.1 Pandion haliaetus
TGGGTGTACATATTGTTATTAAAATTACCAGAGTGTTAAGGAGGTGCCATATAAATCGAGCACTTCTGATACCATATCCATTTTCTGTCATTTTAGGTATCTTCATAAATTGTAGTGAACTACTTGGGACACGAAAATTACTTTTGTGTTAATATGGTATTTTTATACTAATTGTTTCTCAAGCTATATGATTTTTGAAGTCTTGCAATAAATTAAAGGAGGTTTTGATTTACAAAGAATGGATTAGGAAACATAATGAATATTGAAAGTCTGTTGAAAGACCCTTTCCTTATGCACTTGTACTAGTTGCTAAATGTCAGTCAAAATTAGGCTGCCTAACTAGAAAAAAAACCCAAACCTTTAAACGTAAGTTTGCATTTTTACTAGTGCAAAAGAACTATCTGTACAGAAAAGAAGCAAGGGAAGGAAATAAAATGAAACACATATACGATACTATCTCCAAATGTGCTAGAGGGAAGATGGAACATTGTGTACCCAATCTACCTTTTAGGGTTCATTTGTATTCACTGGCTGCATAATCAAAAAGAGATGTAAATAAAGAACCTTAATCAAACAAATAGGTTGATTTGCTAGAATCTTACCCTGACAGGACAAGTGCTTGTCTGAGCTTATCCACCAGCCTCAAAAACTAATTATATTCTGGTTGAATGTCCTGAGGTGGAAGTTAAGAACAGAGTGAAAGTTTCAGATCTGTACTGATAATGTACATTTGCTATTTTCCCTTTTTGTAGCTTTGTTTCCAGTTCTGTTACCAATTATTCCACTCTGTGCTTTGCTGGGATAAGGTCATTTTATACTTTATTTTTGTCTAGTCATAATTGAGGTTATATAGTGGTCTAACAAACCCCAAATACTTGATTTCTGTGAGAAACTTGAGCTATGTGCGGGGTTGATTAATGTACTTTTATAGTCCTTAGCATGCAACATGCATCACGGAATTCTTGCAGATAGGTTGCATGATTTTCAGGAAGAAAGCTGATTCCAGCATTAGCACAGGCGGTACTAGGTGCTAAGATTGCATAAAAGAGTCTTTGCAGATTAAAATAGTGCTTCTTGGGTAAATAGCAGGCAGCAAGAACATGGCTTTTGTCTGTCTGAATAGGGGTATTAATGTATTTTAAACTGTGGTAGACAAAGAAATAAGATTATAATGCACATGTCTGGGAATCTTAGCTAAAAAAAGAGGATGAGAAAATTCTGTTATATAACAGATACCGTCTAAATAATTTTGGGGCAGTGTTAGAAAAAGTGGTTTGGTTCTAAGGGTGGTCCTTATTGCATAATTTATCTTGTATTTGCTTCATTGTTATTAACTTATTTGGTCTGATAATTCAAGGAAAATGTAAGTTGCTTAAGAGGACAGATTATAAATGAAAATTTTATTTAGATTTCTGAAAACAGGGAATATCTCTGATCTTGTCAGAAAAGCAAATTTCTTTCATTCCCTGCCAAGGTTGTGGTTCCCAGACAACTCACTAGTCTCTGCTGAAGTAATGGGATTGTATGTATTTCTTTCTCACTATTAAAACCTCTACAGGAGATCATCAAAACACTTAGTTAATAGGACTCTGTTTGCTCCAAACTGGTTTAATGATTCTGAGATTTTAGTCATGTCATTTCTTCTACCAGCTGATCCAGAAGCTCCAGGTTCAAGGTTACCATCAAGTTCTCCATTCAAACCCCAGACCTTCAACCTTGACAGAACTGATTTATTGTACGTGGCTTAGCTGCAAAACATAGTGTTAGCAAGACATTCAGTAATTGTTTCTGGTCTGTCATAAGTCTTTCAAGAGGAAAACTTAGGCCCTGAAATTGAAGGTTTTCTTATGGATCTTGATTAAAGCCTTGCTTCAGTGATCCTTTAATCTTGGACTGTTTGCTATCACTTGAATTTCTGAACTGTTTTGTGAAAGTGCTGTAGGCAACAATACCTGCAGATCAGTTAATACGACAAAGATTTTTAGTATTTCTGCATATGAAAATAAAAGACTTAAAATATTTTAGTGAGCTAACGCTGTGGGACTGTCACCTTTAACTTGAATTCAGTGCTTACAAAATCTGTGGATATCACTTTTTGAGCCATGAGGAAGTGTTTCTGCATTGTCTACTTAAGCATTTCCTTTTTTATATTTTTCCTTTTTGGCAGCTGTAACAACTGCAAAAAATTATTTTTAATATTACTAGTAAAATCCTTTCAAAAAGGATTCATATAATGATAGGTGGGTTTATTAAAACAGGTTATTGAGCTAGAATTCATATTCAGTGAGCAACATTGTCTACTAATGAATGAGAGGAACCATTAAAAGGTTCAAAGAAGCTCCTAAGAACTTCTCAGTATATAAATACTGTAAGAATACATCCATTTTCAGTAGAAATAATAAAAGAATTATTGTTGATTATATTCACTACTTAGAATTCCATGAAGATTCATTTAGTTACTTCTGTAAAGATTCTGTTCCATTGAAAAACCCTGTTTATAGCTAAATACATGTGTTTGTCCTTAATTTGCATATTTTTGAAATGGCATGTTGAGATAACGTAGTCTTGTTGTAGTAAGTAAATGGTAAGGGAACTTAATAGAGTTGGGGTATAAAGAAGGTTTCTTTCCCTTCCCTTCTCCATTTTCCCTTTCAAATAAGAAATTAGAATGCTTTAAGATTCGAATGAATTACATTAGTAGTTAGTTTTCAACAAAGTATTCCTTCTTTACTGTAGCCTCGAGTTCTTTATAAATTGTCCTTCCACCATAGCATTTATTTTACCCCTCCAGAATTTCAAGCTGATGTACAGTTTTATGTGCAGTGATTACTCCCATATTGCATTAAAACTTTCCATACCAATTTCCCTCTTGCAGGATTTGTCCATCGCCATGATAATTCACTTCCCTCTAGTCTAGCTGACTTACTTTTTTGAAATGTAAATACAAAGTCAATGCCCAGTTAGTTCCCAAGCAGCAATCCCCCTAGGCCAGCTCTCCCCAGTTTATATACTGAGCATGACATCACATGGTATGGCATACCCCTTTGGCCACTTTGGGTCAGCTGCCCTGGCTGTGTCCCCTCCCAACTTCTTGTGCCCCTCCAGCCTTCTTGCTGGCTGGGCATGAGAAGCTGAAAAATCCTTGACTTTAGACTAAACACTACTTAGCAACAACTGAAAACATCAGTGTGTTATTATCATTCTTCTCATACTGAATCCAAGACATAGCACTGTACCAGCTGCTAGAAAAAAAATTAACTCTATCCCAGCCAAAACCAGAACAGATACATTGAACAGATTTCTGGGTCATAGTTTGACCTCAATAAGAGGATTGTTGTTTGGAGTGGCAATTGGAAACCACTGGTGATGTATGTATCCAGCACCTGTTTCACCTCTTTAATTTATCAGTTCTCTTCATACAAGAATGAGATCATTTCTTTAGTGGAAAGCTTTATCATGTGTGTTGTAAACCCACCAGTACTGGTCCTGGTTAGCTAATGTGTGACAGCTGATATGCTATACTACTATATATATAGCTGCCTGGGCCAACTGTAGTTGTTCTAATAAGCACCAGCTTTATCACTTTATTGCCATAGCATAAATGTGAGTTCTAAATATGTGTCCATACAATATGTTTTGGTTTGTGTGTTCATCTTTTTCTTTGCTAGCCCCATTAATTCTACTGAATTGTCTTAAAATTTGAGCATGGTACTGGTTGTCTTCAGGAATCTCTTTCTTGTCCAGTCATTCCTTATCAGGTTAAATGGTTTTCAGTCTGTCATGTTAAGTTTGAAGAAAAAATAGCCAGAAAGACCTGTTCTTTTTCTACTTACACCATTTCAAATGGACTACAGACTTGGATGCTGTGAGTCCTATGTGGAATGAAATCTTTTGGTCCAGTAATCCAGGATGTACAGGCTTCAGTTCTGGGTAACTTTTTAATGTATTGATTCCCTCTGAATTTTTAAGAATGATTTATCTCTCTTTGAGTCCAGCCTGTGTCTTTCCCTTCCTAAAGGTTCTTTCTCATGAGCACGGTTTGTTAA
Organism: Pandion haliaetus; assembly: GCA_013401275.1. Classification (NCBI taxonomy): domain Eukaryota; kingdom Metazoa; phylum Chordata; class Aves; order Accipitriformes; family Pandionidae; genus Pandion; species Pandion haliaetus. The sequence continues at coordinate 4,047 of VYZV01020695.1, forward strand.
ATTCATGCCTACAAAACAGACTTAAGTTTTTCCTTTCATACTTTTTTGAAATTTAATATGGCTATTTACTCTATGCCCTGAGTCTTATCATTTCCATTACACATTGGGTTTTTTTCATCAGATGATAGCTTTTGGGCATTCCTGGCAAAGACAGTCTCCTGAATTTTAAGCTAAATAATTTTTCCTGTTAGAACAAATTTACCTAGATGAAAAGAATTTTCCTCCTTTCCTTTCCTTTCCTATACTTCTCTGTGTCTCAGGTCTTCTCCAAAATAACCTCTACAAATACGGCTTAGTTAAACTTTCAGTCTTATCTATTTATCCACTGCTTCCCACCCATGATAGGCTGTTAATCATTTATGCTAAGCTTTTAACTTTCAGGGACAGTTAAAATACAACTGTTCTAGTCCCAAGAGATGCAAAACAAATTCCACAATTTAAACTCTTTCTCCGGGATGGTATTTTCCCCAAATCCCTCAGATGCCCGGGTAGCTAGTTCTTAAAAGACCACCTTTCATTTTCATATTTCTAAGCCCTAGAAAATGGAGATATAGGATCATCTCAAGTTTCTGCAGCAGGGCTTCTTTCAGAGTGGTGCAGACCTTGCTGCCTTCTAAAGTCACATTTGAATAACCTCTAGAACCTTTTTTGGAAATAGCTGTGGTAGGCACCACATTGACAAAGCCATAAAAGCATTGAATAAGGTGAACATAGAACTATTATTCACAAATCTTGCAATACTAGAGCCAGGCACCAGTTGCTGAAACTAGTAGTAGATAGGTTTAAAATTAAGATTTTAAAATGTACTTTTTTTTTTTTTTTTACACAGTCAGTAATAAAATTCTCCATAAACAGGAGTTTGTGGAAACAGAGAGTATTAGTGGTTCCAAAAGGGATTAAGCAAGTTTTTGGACAGCAGTTCCATAAACTGATGCTAAAGGGAATAGCATGGATGTACCATACTCTTTTATGTTCCTAATCCAGTGACTGTGGTTGCTGTGGCAGTGGAGGAATACTTCATGTATAGTGGTAAAGCTGATGTGCTCTCCCTAAATAACAGATCTTGCTGCCAAGAATAGTAGGCTAGAGGAAAATAGTAGTATAACCCAGTAAGACATTTCTTTTCTTGTCATCTCTTCTGAGCAGTGAGCACTGTGAAGACAGTTGTGTAGTAGCAGAACTTTCTCAAGAGAGAATCTGCAAAATCTTCCAGACTTAGTGCCTTCTGTGCCATTGCAGCAACTTCTTCCTTCCATCAGCATAATGTAAACAGAACAAGAAACCATTGATTTTACTGAGGTTTCAGGAAACCTGAAACTGCTTTCCAGCACCCTTGAGATCTGTCTGTCAACTCCCTGCCCTACCCAGGAGTTTCCCAGTCTTTGCTTATTCTGCAGGCTTACTACTGTTGTATGATTTTTCAGCCTGCTCTAGCCTGTACTCCAGGAGTTTCTTCCAGCTGAACATGTTCAGTGGCTTTCAGGAAAAGGGCATATGCCACAGTCTCTTCTCAGTAGGTTCCATCTGACCATGGAGCAGCAGCCAGGACCAAGGAAAGAGGCAGATCTTCTTTGTGCTTCAGCCATCATGGCCTTTAGGAAGCATAGAACATAGAATTCATAATAGACTGTCAACAAATAAAATTAATACTGCTTTTTGTTAAAAATGTTCTTTTGATTTCAATAGAAAACTGACAGTCTGTTTTTTAATTTAACCTGGATCATTGTGTTTACTTTGCACTGCAAGATTTGAAAAATTACCATTATTGGAGACAACATGATGTTTACATATAGTAAACTATAGTTAAAGAAGAGCATCAGTCTTGACCTTGTAATTTCCTTTTTACAAGTTTAATTTAAGAATAAGAACAGTGATGAAGTACTTTGGAACTTCTATAAGAAATTCANCCATGAGATCAGGATTGAGTGAGAGTAAGAAAAAAATTCTTTGACTTCTTTTTAGGAATGCTTGAATCTACCTGATTTCAAACTACTAGGTGATTTTCTATCAGCTAGCTTTGTGGTGGGCTCACCCTAGATGGCTGCTAAGTACACAGGCACTCAGCTCTATTCTGCACCCCCTACCCCCAGCAGGATGGAGGAAGAGAAAAGGAAGATTAAAAACCAGAAAACTTGTGTANGGGTGGGGTTTGAGAAAAACCGAAACATCAGGGAAAAAAATAGTTTAATAAGCAAAGGAGAAGTGGAAGGGGAAGGAAGGAAGGAAAGAAAGAAAGAAAAGAAAGAAAGAAAACAAGTGATCCAAAGGCAATTGCTCATCATCTGCTGTGGGCAGACTAATGCCCAGCCAGTTCCCAAGCAAAAGCTGGCTACCTACCAGCCCTCTTTCTTCTCCATTTAATTGCAGAGCATGATGTTATTTGGCATGGAATAGCTCTGGTTAGTTTGGGTCATCTGCCTGATTGTTCGCCCTCCCAGCCTCTTGCCCATCCCAAATCTATTCACTGGGTGGCAGAGTGAGAAACAAGAGAAGGATCTGACACTGTGCAAGCACTGTTCAGCAATTGCTAAAACATTAGTGTGTTATTAGCACTGTTTTAGTCACAAATCTAAAACACAGGACCATACTGCTATGAAGAAACTTAACTGTATCCCAGACAAACCCAGTACAAAGTTGCTACTCAGTAATGAGCACCACTAAATATGTATAATGAAAACAATATATTTGAAAGTTTTGTGATATGAAATATGTCTTCTATTTAGATGAAAAAATACTAAATCACCTTTTTAGTAAGAAGTAGGAGGTGTTTGCGAACCTAAGTGTGGCAGAAAATCTTAAAGCAAGTGACACTGTAGTAGAGTAGTCACCTTCAGTAGGAAGGATGCCCAGTGTTTTCCAGTGGATTCTACAGTTACTGTGCATTTAGTACCAGCCTGTGTCTGCACTGCAAGAGCTCACAACACATAGTAACATTTGGCAAATATTACCATGCGGTTACACTTGGCAAATGCTACCTTTTAAGTAATGACCACTGAATTTGAAGCAGGGTCATAAGGGGCAGATTCACAAAATTGACCCACGGGAGCTTTATAGGGAAGCAAATTCTAAGCATTCAGCACATGTAAGCAAGTTCAGATGGGAAAAAGACGCATTGTTACACAATGAGAAAGGTGGAACAGAAGTCAGGAGAGATCTTTTGAACGTTGTATTTTAAATGGAAAAGAAAGTCTATAGGGAAGAACACACCTGTGTCCAAGATAAAAAGTCAGGATTCTTTTACCTGCCAGAAGGGGTCAGGGAAATAGAGCCTTTTTTTGCAAATAGAATCTAGTATAAACATTCAGGAACATTCTTTTGCTTTATATGTTCACATACTAAAACTAACAAAAAAGCCCTCCCAGCAGCCCATGTCTGAAACTAAAATCTCTGCTGGGACAAACCAGATTTTTCAATATACTTTGACTAGCATTTCTAAATATTTGAAGTTTGTCTAAATGTGGAGCACTATTTCTTGTTTCTTCATTCCTTCTCACTCACTTTATAAATAATTGCTATATTTTTATGGAAAAGGCTGGTATGTGAAAATCTAAACAACCTTTAGTTGAAGACCACTACTTTATAAGTAGCTTGTTCTTATCCCCTGGATATGTGGCTGGTTTTAAGCAATTTCTTTTTGAGGTACGAAGCACTGAAAAGGTGTGTTCTTGATGAACTTAAGCAGAAATTATGGATGTCCAAAGCTTTCATTGCCTTTTTGGTGGCTGTCAGCCCTCACTTTTATTAAAAATGAGGGCTCTGCTCTCTCTGGTCCTGTGATCCTTTAAAAGTCATCATCTGAGATATCCAGGTGAAAATATCTACTATGCAAGTAAAATTGCAAATTATTATTAATGTTTTAAAGAATCTTAAATACAGGAATTAACCAAAGAATTGTAATTATATTGCTTCAAAGATATCACCAGGTTTGGGGTTTTTTTTAATTTAAAAGGACAGAAGTACATATCATTTTATCTACTACCCTATAAAGCAATTAATAATGTTTCGGAGGACAATAGGACCTGAAAGGGTAATGTTTAGCCTTGCTTCCTTCAATCTTTAGCAAAAAGACCAAATCCTTAATTCTTTTTTTCTGCAGTATGGCTTTTTTTATAAAAGGTTGGGCACTTGAAATAGATTTTATTTATATATTAAGTCTGTATGAACTTTTTTTTTAAATTCTCCTACTACTGACAATCTTCAAATATGCTATACCTGTAATGGTAAATTCAGCCCATTTTCCATTTTATTCCTAGAAGAATATTCTTTTAAAAGAAAACCAGAAAAACTAGTAGTCATCTTTACAAATAATAAGCTTTTGTAATTTACACATGAAGCTAAATATACTATTAAACCTGTTGTTGCATTAGGAATGGAAAAATATTGTATAGATGACTGAGGGTATGTAGCTTAAACACTAAGACTAATTTTTGATTGTTTTTTTGAATTTACAATCCAAATCCTAATACATTATTAATGTTCATCAAGCCAGTTAATTATGCTGTAGGATTTTTACAATATTGTGTATCCCTATGAAAGAATTGATGAAACTGAAGAAAATAAAAACTTTCATTATTTTGCAGTGAATATGTTATTATATAGAATTTTTTGTAATGGGACCTTATCCAAATTGTAGTCTTAACAGATGGGATCTTGTTGGGGTTCCACATATTTAGTTATTTAGGACTTTAGTAAACAGTGATTTTATCCAGTCTGTGATTGGAACAGATGTGATCTTATCAGGGTTCCACTTTTTTTCAGGAGCATAAAATTGCCATGATTTGCTGTACAGTGCTATAGTTTACTTTTTGTGCTTTTAGAACCGGAGTCCTTTTTAGCCAGAATTTGCCCTTGGGTCCTAAAAACATCATAATAGGGAGTTAATGTTTTATTCTCTATTAATCCCATTAAATCCTTTTAATATTAGAGCATGTGTTGCTTTATAGCATTAACTAGTGTCTTGCACTCAACAGTATTTTCACAGTTTATGACACTGCTTAGGGCATTAACAAACAGCTGTTTGAATTAAATGAGCAGTTAAGGACCCTGTTCATTAACTCAAAAGTTTCATGTATTTTTAATTCCTTAAATCTAATGGTATTATCACCCTCCAAGAAATCTATCTTTGATTATAATTTGCTGTGACCAGTACCAGTTTGGGTGAGATGAGAGATTATTTTTTGACTATAAACTCTATCAGTGGTGAACATCTCCAGTGAATCTGAACTGTCTTCTAACAGTTTTAATCTTTTGGGATATAAAACTTTTAAAGTTGTTTACAGCAGTTGTGTTAAGATTTCTTCCAATTTTGTTTACTGATGACTTCATTTAGCTAATGTAAAGAGGCAGTTGGAACAGAATTATTTGCATTTGAAATGGTGCTATCAGAGGTTTCTGACTGACTCATTTAAAAAAAAAAAAAGAAAAAGAAAATTGTATTTGGACAGTGACAGAGTATCCAATGGAGTCATATGTATCAAGTGTACACAGGCATTTCACAATTTATATAAGATTTAGATTTGTAAGTCTTTATTCTACTTAGAGTATAAATGGTTTAACTTTTCATTTTAACATAGATTCTGTGTGGTGTTTATTAGGAGACAACAAAGATATGTTGAGGCAAATTTGTCATTGTATAGCTTCAATTTGGAAAAAAATCCTTTCTATTATAAATGTATGTTTGAGTGTGCATGTGCACATACATATTCAAGATTAATATTGCTTTAGTACATGTTTGTAGTGCATTTTAGAATTACACACTTCAGCTCAAATTCTACACATTCAGTAGGATTACTCATATCCACTAATTTAAACATGTGCCCGGAAGTCTGTGGGAGTTGATGCAATTTGTCAACCTTTTTATACTCTTAATTCTTTAAAATATTCCTGATTGTTTGGCTTCACAAAAACAGAAATTCCTGATCAAGCCTTCACTGAAAAGTAAATAATTAAAACATGCAACACTTCACACTAGGTTTTAATATTATTTTATTGTTTATTTAGCCCTCAGCTCAGGGAGCGCCTTTAGTATACACTCAGTTTTAAGCATGGTAAGGTTTTCTAACAGAGAATAGTAGTATCGTTTATGTTTGTGTTTATTTAGCTCCAAGGATATTTAAACACCTTTCACAATGGGGCAAAAGATTGAGACACCAGTGAGGCACTGGAACAGGTTTCCCAGAGAAGTTTTGGATACCCCATCCCTGGAAGTGTTCCAGGCCAGGCTGGATGGGGCTTTGAGCAACCTGGTCTAGGTGAAGGTGTCCCTGCCCATGGCAGGGGGGGTTGGAACTAGATCGTCTTTGAAGGTCCCTTCCAACCCAAACCATTCTGTGGTTCTGTGATTGTCTGTACCATCTGCAGTAGCTGAACTGTGCTGCTTCTTGAACATACGGAAACGACCAGGATTGTGTACCACTCAGTTATGAATCTTTCTCTCCAATAACTCCTCCAATTCCAGTATTTCAGTTTACTGCTTTCAATCTGACTATTCGCATTCATGTGAAACTAAAAAAATCCTTTCACTTAGGATAATGTGTCTATAAGTATCCTTAGCATAACTAATCTTAATCCTTAGGATACTTATACCTTAACTTTATGAGAAAGTGAGGTGAATATTATAAATTGATTTTATTTATTATTAAATGAATGTTTCTCAGAAATATTGTTTATTGAGTTTCACCATTTTATCTTTAGATAGAATAAGGAAAAGTCACGTAGACAAAATAAAAAAAAATGTGCTGAGACCTACTAGACATATTTGCTAAGAAACTTGAAGGAAGAGAGGAAAAATGATCTCATCACTGGCATCACTATGATATACTAGATCCAGTCACCATGAATAGAATGAGTGTTATAGACTGGAAATAGGAAATTTACACTGAGGAAAAGATAAATCTTCCATGGAGTCCAGAAAGTTGATCATCTTAAACAAAAGAATTGAGGAAAGTGCAGTTTTAGAAGTACATTGATCATGGGAGAAGATGGAGAGACTAAATTGCTAGCCTCCTAAAGTAGCTGAGATGATATCCACAATCTTGATTGATATGTGTAATCTAGAACTGCTGGCAAGAGACAGATTTCTTTTTTTTTTTTTTTTTTTTTTCCTTAAGAGCAGCAACTTTTCTCTACATCTAGAATTTTTCTGTAGAATTTTAACTTTCCAGTCAGCATCACTATGGATCCCTCTTCAGTCCCACCCATGAGCAGATCTCAATTTTTTCTATTTACTGTAGTGGCTTTTGAGATAATCATCACTTTTAGCTATAAGAATGATTGAATTGAAAATTATTTCCCTGAAATACCGACAATGAATTTTCTTGAACATGAAATAAAGCTAAGAACCACTTTTTTATACTGAAGATTAACTCCAGAAGAAAAAAAAATAGAGAAATTTTTCTTCTGCCACTCTGATCAGATTTGTTGCAATGCAAGGAAGAATTTGGGCAGATTTTGGACTTCTGCTGAGTTCTTGCAGTCCAGAAGTAATTTATTCAGACTTTACATCTAGTACTGAAGGAAACAAAGACTCCATGTTTTTGGAATTATACAATAAAGCTCTGTTCTTTCAAAATCGTTATCATCCATCATATGAAAATCATAGAAGTATTGTATCTTTCATTTCAGTGAATCAGAAAATAACTATAGAGTCATCTATTCCACTATTTTCCAAATTCTGCAAGCTGGACACTCAAAGGTTTCTGATATACAGATGTTTGTTTCTCTAGTATCCCAATGACTGTGATGGAAGAGTTAACAAGTAATAGCTTTACATATCTTTATATGGTTTTCTCCCTGTTATCTTTATATGGATCTCTCACTATCTGGATATTGCTATAAAGATCTGAGTATCAGGATTACTGAGAATAGAAAAAACTATCTGTGCTATCTCAAAACATGTCCTTTCCTGGAATAGCAAGATCCTGGTTTAGTTGTTACCTGAGGAAAAAGAGGAGATTACTAGGCAGTAGGCAGAGCTTGGTATCATAAAAACCTTTGCTCTGCATGGTGATTGTTAGTCTCAATGTTTAATTATCTTTTCTCATATAGATAAAAGACATGCTGGAATAACAACAGATTTTTATTTTTTTTTTTTTCAGAGGGAAGGTTAAAAATATCCTGTCTTAGTTGGTAAATTTGGTCGGTCTACACCACAGACAAGTCATAGACCCATAATCATGGATCTAAGGCTGTCAGTACTCTAAGAAAAGAAGTTGTCAGTTAATGATACAGACCTTTTCAGCTCTTGGGACTCAGCCAGATTTCTATAATCTTCTCAGTCAAATTCACCCATAACAAGCTCAGTCATTGAAGATAGTTAAATTCACAAATTGTAAACCCTTCGAGACCAGAAGGCAGGTAAAAATAACATGATCCAAACTTCTTAAAATTTCTTTAAATCTTTCTTGAAGATATCTATTATTGCCTCTATTTACAAGAGAATGAGACTTGTTTGAGAAGCCCAACTGTTCAGGAAGACCTTGGAACTTAAGGGTTCGTTCTTTGTATGGTCTAAGATTGATGGAAAAGTATGTTTATAGCAAGCAAATTTTTGTAGGAAGATTCCTTAAAAAAGGTCCTCCAAAAGAAAAGGTCAAAGTGGCTCTTACAAAACACTGATCAAACTACAAAAAATCAACATGTCCTTACTTAATATTGTTCAATAAATTTTTGAACTCCCGAAGAAGAATGATTAAAGTCAGTAAAAGAAAACATCCTCTGTGTGAATAAGACTGCGTGCACTTAATGAGACTGGCAGGCAGAGTATGCTGACAAAATCAGTACCAGGCATCAATTCTGACTCAAACATTGGATTCCAAACCATTTCTGTCCCATATTTCTCATGTAAAGCTATATTATTTGGGAAAACAGGTGAGTCTAAGTGCTCACGCTACCTTCCAACTGTATTTTAAGAAGAATTCCTAGTTTTTATGTGAAGACTAATTTTTTTTTTCCGTGGTGACAGCAAATAACCAAAAATTCAGGACCGGATTTTTTCAGGTCAAACCTGGACCTGCAAATAGCCTGCTTTAGGACCAAGTCTAGCCCTTCCTATATGTCAGTAAGACACAGATTCTTTGCAGTGACACAGCTCTCTAAACAAATATGTAACTTTCCTGCCAATAATTTGCTTGTATTTTAAAAACTTACTCTTTCAAAATAAAAAAACAAATCTACATCACTGTCTTTCCTCTCCATAAG
>VYZV01020713.1:1230-16668 GCA_013401275.1 Pandion haliaetus
CTAAACTAGCAACCTATTCCACACTTGCCTGTGATTGTAAGCGACTGAACACAGTGACTCACTGCTGCACTTTTTCTCCAAAGACTGCTTTTGGTGCCCCATCCTCCTCCTCCATGTGTTCTACACAGAGGCCGGTCTGGTACAGGATGTCCTTTCAAGATCAGTAATATGACCCAGTAACTGGAAACTACTGTTTAAGCCTATAAATGCTTGCAGAGGATTTAACAGCTCCAGCTAACAGCTGCTCTCTTAATGCTTTTTTGTACTATGAACCTGTATATTGTTTTTAAGAGCAGTCAGCAAAGCAGCAACCAGCCAGGGCAGCCTATCAGTTATTCCTGACCTGACAAAAATTATATTTTACCTTAAAGAGAGGATTTAATTAACAGTTTAAAAATCACATGGTTCCAGAACTTCTCTCATTTTGGATGCCTTGCAGCTGGATACTTAAACTGTAGTACTAAATAAAAATAATAATCAGTGGACATGTTTGAAAAGTGTGGCCTTGGATATGAAGTCCATACTTATTCCTGAGACAGCAACGTCAGACTAACATGCTTAAATTTCAAAGTTCATTTACCTTCATGGCAGCTTTCAATTCAGAGGCATCATACTGTGCTGGTGTCTTCAGCAAGCCCAAGATCACTGCCTCCAAATGACCCGATAGAGCAGACTTGAGTGCTGCAGAAAGTTCCTGTAAAAAAGGAAGGATGAAGGAAGAAAAAAATTAAAAGCTCACTTCTGATCTCCAGAGAATTCAGCCTGTAGTGCTTTAAGTCTCCAAGCCTGCAACAGTGTTTCTTACACAACTGACATTGAAACAGAACATAAAGAGCTTTTTCTTTTGTGAAAGCCTAAGAAAGAAATTAGGGCAAAGAAATTTTTTCTCATCCTTTGAAAATAAGAAGAAATCCACTGGTGGCTGACAAAGTGCAGGGGAGCATGGTGCAGACACATCTGAACAGCTCTGCTCCAGTCTTGAAGCACTGACACCTTGTTGGAGCTAATAAGCACAGATGGATCTGAGTTTGACTCCCTGCGGTCAGTGCTTCTCCATCATACTCCCAAAGTTTTCCCAGTAGCACTGTATCATTTGTATTTTTCCCATTATCCCAGCCCTTTACTAGCTGAGACATCGGAAAATAGACTGCACAGCTATTCCACTGTACAGGCCCAGTTCCCAAACAGCTAGCTGAAGAGAAAAAATTGTCCCTGAGCACAGAAAAATTATCCCTGTCTTCAAGGAAACTATCAGAAGAGTGTAGCCAAAGTCTCTACTGTTAATTGTCAGTCAATCCTGGAGAAAGAAACAGTCAGGTATGTTCACTTCACAGGATGCATGCAAATCTGTAGCAAATGAAGTCAGAGGCATGTCCTCTTTTATGGGTTTCAGGTGCAACTTGAATAATGCTGATTATCAGCTTCATTGTAGTGTAGCCACAAAGTTGAAATGCCTGGGATCAATTCTGGGGTTCACACAGATCAATGTATTCCCTGAGCTGAAGTTAAGTCTGTGGCATTCAGAAGAGAATTGCTGCATTTCAATTGCTGGTTTCTGCACTAACAATTTGTAAGCTTGAGGGGCAGGGGAAAAGGGAGTAGAGAAAGTGACCTCAGCAAAATTGCAGAGAAGTTTGTACCAGATAGATAAAGAGCCAAGGCACTTAGTTCGTTTCCAGAGTCACCCATTTAATCCAGGGCACTAATATATGCTAATACTGTATGCACTTACTGCATGGACTGACCAAGATAGTGAATGGGGGTTTGGGGCATCTAGCTGCTTTAGTCTGAAACATTTCAGTACGTAACTCCATTTTGGATACAGTGTTCCATCATTTATTTGTGCGAAAGCAGGTTCTTCAGACATCAGCTGAAACAGCAAAGATACCGCATACCTTTATAATGTATTTTAGGATAATGCCATGAATTCCAATTAGATGAGTGAAGTTTTTGCAATCTTTGCACTTCGGTGTGAAGGCTGAAGGAAATATAATTCACCACAGTAGGATTTACCAAAATAACTACAAAAGCCACCTCAAACTGAACCAAGCACCTGCCCTCATATTAGCAGGCTTCTGGAGAAATAAGGTCTTCTCCCCCTGCCAGGAAAGCAGGGTCTCCACTCCGCAATTCTTTGCCATGGATAGGAGCGCTCTAAGAGAGAAGCGGGAAACAGATAACTGATAGATATGATTAATCTATAAATCGCAAAGAGAAAATGTTTTACTAAGTGTTCCAAACGAGCATCTGGATATCAGCAGTTCATTTCAAAGCTAGAGATTATTGGTGGCAGTTAGGACTGACCAGACACATACAAAGACATACACGCAGAACCCCCAATATTCCACTGGTAGCTCCATTAACGCTGGTGAACTCCGTTCCTCAAGATTACCGATAGTTTACATGAGACACAGCTCAACTCAAAGGAGTGAAAATAGAGGTAGATCTGCAACTGTTTAAACTTATAATGATCTATTGAGAAATCCTGCAACACATAAAACAAGCAGCCTACTGCAACACAACAGATCGCCAAAGAAATCTGCACAACCCATTGCCAAAGAAAACCATGAGATACTGTCCTCAGAAGATATACCTACGTGTCTTTTCATATCCCACTTCCTCCTCTCTTGCCATTCACATGTTTATTTCACTGAGTGGTTTCTACTGCAAATTTCCATTGTTTCTACAAACTGTTTCATTCTTTGGCACTTGTTAAACTTGATAAATTCAATTTGCTCTTGGGTCGCAGCAAGGAAAAAGGGTGAGAGAGAAACATGAAAAAGTTGCAGATTTTCTTGACTGTGCATTTTTGTGGTCATGCAAAACATTTAACAAAGCTTTAAGTGACACATTTCAGTACTAGGGTCCACTTTTATGCACGGTTCTCCCAGTGCCCACAGGGTGTGACCGCCAGGGTGCAGATGTGTGCACACATGCATGAGTCCCACTTGTGCATGCTTCTGCATGTGCCTGTATCAGCTAGCCATGCATAAAAGTTGGTGTATTTCCAAAATTTAACTCTAGATTTACATTTGGTTTCAGATGAGCATTCTGGGCTGCTATTGGAGGACTACCATTTGGGGTCTGGCAAACCTGAAAGAGATACATTCAGCATAATCCTAATTCTATGTAAGCTTCCTCTTTTTCGTGGGCATAACACATAAAATATGGTAAGATTCTCAAAACTTCAGAAGTCAAGAGAACAGCTCTTGCCTTCCAGATAGCAAGACTCGTTGTGCAGAATTCTGCACACATTTTACAGATTTCTCTCCATCAATAGCTCAGTACCTAAGATATTTCTGACAGGATAATATCTAGTGATAGTTCAACTCATTTTATCACTTTGTTCCACATCTGCACCATTCGTAGCACAACTGACCACAGTCTTTTCTCATTTAAGCTACCTCTGTGAACAGAAACAGAATGCTTTCTTCATGCTGAGTTGTCTTAACAAAAAAACCCAAACAAACAAAATCCATCCCCTAAAGCATCTCCCTTTTATCTTTTCCTTGAAACTGACGCATTTCACATCAACGCCTTTTCACTATTGTTTAGCATGTTTCACCAGGGAATCCTGTGGCTGGCTGACACGTAACCCATCATGATTTCTGGAGGTGCTAGGAAACCACTGTCTCCAACAGATTTCAGGCCCAGTTGTGCATACTCAAAAAATCTGGAAGTCCCACCAGTCCTAAACTGTGACAGCATGGACAAAGTAGATGCATCCTCAATTTCAGTGAAAAGATAAAGCAAATAATACTTATCTTCAGTTTCCACCCAGCTAACTGAAACATGCAAGGCCTGAAAAATCTAACTGTCCACAAGAAAAATAATCAATACTTGGTATTTCTTCATACTTTGCTACCTTTTTGGTTCTCCTCTGATAGGCAAAAGCAATGTCCTGCCTCTGTTCATTGCTGCGGTTGGTCAGGATGTTGATGATGGTGACCTCATCCACACCTACAAAGACATAACAGAAAGAGTTAAAGAAGCTTTCTTGTTACTGTTCTCTCTGTATAACATGTTCTTCGACACTCAGAACACAGCAGATGTGCTGTCTGGAGCCAAGCTCAACAGCTCTCATTAGTTAGTATGTGTCACGTCCTGGTCTTGGAGAAACAGCAACCAGTTACAGCCCAGATTTTTGATGTGATGAAGATCTTTGCATACACAGGCACGTATACACCTCAGTGAGGTCTAGTTTGTGATCAGCCTTGCTACTTCTGTTTTCTGCTTCACTTGTGTGTCTGTGTACTTGTGTTCAGTCACCCAGCAGTCTGCAAAAAGTTGCTCAAGTACACAGGCTTTAAAACTTGACATGAACTTGTACTTACTAATGCCTGCCCCGTCATTTCGGTAGTGTTTTCAATTAAGGCTTCTTAATAAAGCAGTTATATTTTCTATTTAACCCATAGTCACTTAACTATCACTCCAAATCTAAAAATGGGAAGGTAAAACACTATATTTAATTCTCTCAGCAGCCTAGAGGCTCAGAAGACAGAAGGGTTTTTTGACACTGGAAGAATTACGTATGTGCTACTTTTTTTGAAATCATCACTCAAAGATCTACGCTGAGTTTTAACTAGCATGCCTAGAGGACTTGGATGCTCAAACTCCCAACCCATCTTTTAAGTAAGTTAACTACGTATCAGTTAAGGTTTAGTTTTAAGTGAAGTTTTCCAAATCCATGCACTTAAATGCAACTGCAGGCTGAACGCAAGTTGATCATTAACATTTATGATAAATTAAAAGCCAAAGCATGCATCTAGGGTTAGATACTCTGGCTATCAATAGAACCTAATGCACACCACGGCATTAGATCCTGTAGGGGTCATCGATGCAGGTCAATGCATATAGAGAAAAAGCTTTTACGTTGTACAGGAAGCGGGATTTCCAGATGTTATTTCCTAGATACAGCTACTTGCTACTCTATGTTCTTTCCAATGCAGGCAGCATCTTGTCACTTTTCCACTTGCTCCTGCCTATTGCTACTAACTTGCACTTCAGATTCCCTCTCGTTTTCCCCACTTCACTTGCTGCTTTCAAACTGAATTCTCCTGAACTTGCATTCTTTGGGCTGGCACAGCTCTTCCTCTGATCACAATTCTCATCTGCAGCTTGGTCTTGGCGACTCAAAAGATAGCCAAAAACAAAAGCCAAACAAGCTGTATCGATATTCCCTTCACTAAGCACTAAAGTTTTACTAAATACTTTCTCTTACTATGACAGCTTATAGAAACGCTCTTGTAGGAAGCCAGTCTCCGTTACTCAAAGGAAAATGTTTAGAAATGCAAGCCCCCCTGCCACAAGGTAAAACAAAAGAATTGTTAGCAACATACAGAGCATCCAGGGGAAAAAAAGTTGGAGTAACAAATAAGAAAAACAGTGTGGCACACTTTGACACTGAATGTATCTGAAGAGAACTGAAAAGGTCAGCCCAGGTGTACTTAAACAAATGGTACGTGGCTGATATTTCCAAACACCTGGGTGAGGACATACTAGCTTGCTCAAATAAAGTCTCATTTTGGATTTAATTTGCTTACCCTGTTTAAAAGAGCAAACACAACTATAGTTTTGTAGGACAATTATAATATTTTTCTTAGAATGCTTTGTAAAAAGGTTCCAGTGAAAGAATTTGAGTCCCCTTCGCCAATTCGCCAACGCGTATTTGTGTCTATATCGCCAAATTCAGCCCCCGGGTAAAATGTCCGCTTGTATTTCACATACATCATTGGTGAACCAAAGCTGTCTGGACATGCCATTCATACACAGGTGGAGAATAACAGCACAGCTGGACATAACGTCCCGATAATAAAGTCTTTCAAACAAAAGAGTTAGCATAGCTTATAAACGGATAGACAGCTAGAACAGCTCTCATTGTTACGCTCAAATATCTAGCTAACCTATAGCTATGCTGTGTAACCATTTGGTTTGGACTATTTCCAGACTGACTGGATGAAGCTTACAAGAGGCAAAACTACTTCTAAATATTGCACGTCTAATACAGTGCATATTCTTCTGCAATGGAAAGATAATGTGTAACTAGTTATTTTTTCCGATGAGTTGCACACCAGGGTTTGAAGCAATTAGGTGGCTCTAATCTAGAGGTCAGAGCAAGCCCAGAGTTTCGACTCAGGTCTCTCCATTTACTGCAAGTATTATGAATAGCTTCTTTCACATTTGCACACACATCAGTGTAAATGATGATTTTTCTGATAAAAAACATAAAGTAAGGACCAGATCAGCAGCTACTAGCAGGACTCAGATCCCTGCCAGTATCCATTAAATTTATTTTCCTTATTACCCAAAGCAGCCTCCAGCAACTTGAAACAAAGGACTGTAGCAGATAGTATAAAATTAATCATATAAAGTGTTAATGTTGCAAAAGTCCTTTTAGCCCCTACCTACAGAATCTAAAATGATGAGTCAAATTCAAAATTCCTTTGTCCCTCTTCACCACATTTTTCATGATGAAATACCGTACTTGATAGCCTCACGTCCTTAGCTCGTGCTGAGGCAGACCTACATCAGTGCTCTTATTCACACAAGCTTGGCCTGCAAAAGTCAAAAGTCCCTGGAAAGCATCATATGTCTTAGTTACAAATTTTGGTTTGAAAACATGCTGACTGCACATTTCAGCCATAATCTACTCCTGCACATTTTATAGTGTTCCCATTTTATAAAAGAAAACAAACTCTCCCAGTCCAGAAATGGCCACACACATACAGACACACAGACATTGGGCCTTCCAGCTGTTGCAGGGCCACAGCATAAGCCAATGTCTTAAGCTTTTTAATAAATTCTACATTTAAACCATTCTTGGCATTCAAAAAAGGCAAATGACATTTTCAAGTTTTATCACAATTGTGATAGATTAGAAGCCCACAAATGACTGCATCCAAGTTTCTTATTGGTATGCTTTGTGGATGAAAATATGAAGTTAACTCATTGCTCTGGCATTTAATGGAAAGTGCTTGTACTTCACACTTGGGAATCATGCTGCATGGACAGGATGCTGACTCACATCTGCTGAGGTGGGGTGGAGCAGGAGAGCAGCTCAAACATTTTTCGTTGCTGTTCACTAAAATCTCTGGAAGTTTCAGGGTAATGAAGCAAAAGTTTATTTCCAAACTTGTTCCAGATGGGCAGATTTTATCAGTGTATTTCTAACAATAAGCAACTGAAAATTAGATATTGTGGCTCACAATTTTTTTTTTAAATAAGAAAATTCCTTGCAGATGGAAATGTATTTCATGTGGGGCTGGAGGCGTAACCTTAAAAAAAAGGCCCTCTGATTAATAACAACTTTTCTTCTAAAAGAGGCAATCTGTTGCATTGGTAAGATCGCAGTGTTATGGCTCAATCAGCAAAAAAAAAAAAAAAAGAGGAAATTAACATAACCAAAATGCTTGGTTACAGTTTTTAATTTTTTGGTTTAAAAGACACGGTACTTGAATTTCCATGGGCCAAAGCAACAGCACCAGCATTGTTCTGAACAAAATGGATGATACGGACAGTCACTTAACTTTCTAGGATGAGATGAGAGGAGTGCTGACATACTTCCATTTTGCAATAGCTGGCATACATTCATTCAGTTCATTTACTCTAAGTCTGTTCTCTTAAATTTCATTTTCAAAAGACAGGATGGACAAAATACCAGCAGCTATTTCTGTCCTAACAGCACCTAGGTACTACAGAGACCATCAATCTACATGAATAAATGAAATGGGATTGCAGCTGGCCTCAAATTATTAGGGGGACATGTACATGATTAGCCCTTGTGAGACCTCAACACCGTTGTGTATCTGGTACCAACACAGTGCTAGGACTATTTGACCGAGCTCGTGATCTGCACTGTCTTATTTTCCTTGGAGTCAAAGGGAAAAAATTAGATAAAATGAGCCCATAATTTCAGCCCTGCTATTTTGTTTAGCAAGATTTCACCAAACCAAAACCATGTTGCAATGAGATATTTCTTTACTGATATTAATATTCCGAATATGTGACTGATGTAGTTTGGTGGATTTCAGGCACTATTAACCCCCACCAGCATGCCAGCAGATTTCCTCTAAACTTCTACTTCATAACATTAAAAACTCTGTTCAAAGTTATGGGCCTGTTAGATATACTATATAAACAGTTAATTCAATCTTACAGAAGACCCCTGTTAGTTTTTACATCTCATCATTGTTTTACCAATTTCTGGATATAATGAATTTATTATAGATGTATGTTCTAAGCACTTTCCTACAACAAACCTGTGTTTGAATTCTGCCAGTCATGGAGTAAAAAAGTATACCACGAGACCTCAATAAAAGGTTGCAAGTAATTAAGTATTCACAACCTAGTCTGACAACAAAATTATTTAACAAAGTATTTGAGACACACAAAGTCACAATGCTAGGGAGTAACTCTGAAAGAGAAAAGAGAGGCACTTCAGCAGTCTTCTTTCCTACAAAGAATTAAAAGGAAACCTAACATACGCTCTGTTAGTACTCTTCTAGTTAGTTTCTTCTATTTAGGCTCATATACTTGAGCTAATCTCAGGGCACAATGGAGCATTATACAGAAATTAAACAGCCTCTTGTCCTATACAGCAAAAAGCCAACATTTACAAAGGACATGCTAAGACACCAGATGAACTCACTACAGAAAAACTAAATAGCATTGAAATGGAACTGGCATAGCAATGACGCTCATTATAAAAGGAACAAGCCAGAACTGTAACAAGTTGTTTGCATTATGCAAACTCTAGGTTGATCTATTGCTAGCTACAAACTAGCTTCACATCATCTAGAGCCATTTTTGCACATCTCCCTTTCCAGACTGTTGGATATATATAAACCCCCTGCATGTAATTAAACTCCACTCAAAGCCCACCAAAGGGCTGGGCAATGCATTTGTGCAGTATAGTTTTTGCAGATAGAGCTAATCCCCAGTAAACACAACACAGTATTTCCCACAAATCCCCCCAATAGATAGATGGCTAACCTCTGAGGAACTAATCTGAAGAGTGTGAACGAATGCTGGAATATTTAGATATTATATAGAGCAGAACAGTTAGACACTCCACCCCAGATCTTTGCCCTAAAACAAAAATACAGCTGTTGTTTAGCCAGTAAAATAAGTTTTACCCATTTTACACATAATCACCAAAATGGAGATTCATGACTCTGATTCAGGAGTTTGCACTACTGGGAAACAGCTGGATAATTAATTAGATTGTAACTGTTCAAAACTGGCCCACCCTGACCGCAAATACCATACTTGCCATTGTTTATGTGAAAATGCAGAAGGTATACCCAAATGTTTTTTTCCCCAGAGATAAGTCTCTATGGGATATAATTACCAGAGTAGTGCTATAAAGGATACAATCTGAAAGACTACTTTGATGATTGTGAAGCACAGGCCCATTACAGCACATGTAAAGACCTAGATTTTCAAAACAAAGAAAAAGCATGGGTTTCAGATACCAGAGTCCTTTATCCTGTATAGAGTAAAGGCCCCAAAATGCTCGGTTCTTATGTCCATGGTTCTTTGAAACTGATCACCTCAACAACAAAAAGAGCTTGCGTATGTATTTATAGGCTGTTATATCTCTCGCACTGTCTTAAAAACAAGGTGAACAAGTCATATTACTCTTTACAATTCGATAATAACTTACATTGCTTATTTCTACCTTCTGCATAGAACGCAAACTAATTGCTAGAGAATCAGTGATACTTCCTAAGGAACAGGTAGCTGCTGTAGGTATGCACTGTGAGGTCATTATGAGTGTTATATTTTTAGCTCAAAAACTATGAAGATATTTCCCAGAAATATTTTAAAATGTTTTCTTGCAGAATAATTTCCCTGTGTAGCTGTTTACACCACCGTTTGCAGAAAACCAATTTCTGTCTGGATAATTCAGAATTTCCTTTTGGAAAAAAACCCCACATATATTTTAGAGACTTCACACTTTAGCTAAAATATCCTGTAACCAAGCATTCGAAGTGCAAGGAAACAGTACATGGAGGAAAGGTCCTAACACACTTGTTCCTTATTTCCTCCAGGAATACTTCCTTTGAGAGAGTCTTTATGGTGGAAGATTCAGTATTAAAAACATAAAGAGATTCTGCCCTTTAAAGCCACCTTCCCAAAGAAGCTCCTGGATAACAAGCTAATAAGCAGAGATAAGCTCAATCCTACAAACATGCAGGCCCACGAGTAAGTTTCCTTGTTATTTGCTCAAAGGGTTGGGGATCATCTAACAAAGTTTCCATGCATCTTAAAACTGCTTATCTTTGCTGGAAGAAAGTGAAAAAACAACATGAGCTTGACTATCCTGACTGGAAAAGCTTCTGTACTGCCCAGGATATTGCAATTTCCTTTTGCATTAATTAACAGCTTGAGTGCTAAAATGTGTAAATTTATACCTATCCTGAAAGTCTAACGGTATATTTGACATGTTTTAGATTTGCCCTATAATCAGAGCTGTAAAATAATTATTAAGTCTAGACAAAACTTTACACACTTACAAAGCATCTTCTGCCAAACACAATGACATTTACTCCTCTCTTGCAAGAGGATTTTTTAAAAATAAAAACAAATCATAAAATGATTCAAAATCAGAACTGAACCTACTTTAATGAGCAGACAAGGGATTTCTCCAGTTAAACTAAGAAATCTTGTGAAAGGAAGCCTCATGTTTGTTAGGGAGGGGCAATATTTTACATTTTATAGCAAGTCAAACATGTGCTTTGTTGGCACTGATAGAAGACTGTATTTCTTTCTGATGAGAAACTGTTTGGCTTTTAAATTTCTCCCTCTCCTGACATGTAGGCAGAAGACTTAGCAGTTCCAGCTACACCCAGCTGTTGCTTCTCTGGCCTGGAGGAAGTCTGCAAAGTGTGGCACACCCTTTCTTTGTTACAGAGCAGGCCAAGGACAGCGGATCACTGCCCTGGGAGCACCACCAAGGTATTACTCCAGAGTTGTAGTTCATACTCCAGAGTTGTAGTTCTTACTCCCTGTACTCCTGATTGTTTCAGTATACCAGGCTTTTCCATGCAGCTGCATCTCTCCCCTGCTCCACCGTGGTGTCCTACCAGTCTGTGGAAGTGGTGGATCCTAGCACTGATACTAAGGAGATGGAAGCCTACCCGAGAGCCTGGCTCAGAGAAGCAGAGGACTCTCACATTGCCCTGCCCCTGAAATACTGCAACATCATTTCAGAAACTAGATCCTGTTGTTTCTAGGACTTTCTTTGACCACAGATTAATACAAGATACATGAGCATTTAGTTCAAAACCCAAGAGAAAAACGTTCAAACCATCCCTGTTCAGCGGTGTGGAGAGCTGAAAGGAAGAAGAAATGTCCAATCCAATAATCCAGTAGAAATCCATGATTTAGAGCTTGGTCCAAAATCACTGCCACATAAGTTGACACTTCATTCTCAGTGGCAGAAAAGTAGTAGAATTTGAAGTACTGATGAGTCAAGAGAAAAATGTGGACATCTTCAGTGATAACCTCAACAACTCTTGACTACAAACTTCAGAAGCATATTCAAAGCATGCATTTACAGAGTTCAAAGTTTAACTCGGTCACAATTTAAGCAATGAGGTCTGAGAAATCCAATACCTCCTAAAATAGGTATCCTAGAGTAAGCATATTCAAATGTTGGTCATGAGAGAGTACCTTTTCTGTTTTGTTTTGGTTTTTTTGCACACCAGCATTCTATCTTACAAGTAGAATCAAAGCCACAGCCCATGTTCCTCACCTTTGGTCTTGATGGCTGTTTCCAGGGCTGCAGCATCCCGGTCAGCATCAAAATTCGAGTAGGCCTTAACTGTGGCATATGCACTTGGTGGGAGAGAATGCTAAAAAAAAAAAAACAAAAAACCAAACAAACAACCTCAAAGTTAAATCATGTAATCCTGTCCTCACTGCAGTTACAAAACACATGCCTCTTGGTTAAGTGGTATTTTGCCAAATTTTTAAATACAAGAACTACCATCGTGTATCTGCGACAATGGAATTCTGCTAAGAGCCACCAAACTCTGTTCTCCTGATGTGCATTGTCCAGAAATCCACTCACAGCCATGCTTATTATAACAAAGAATATACACAAATAGATACTATATATTATCACAGCAAAAACCTAACGCATTCCAAGTTTACTCACTAAACCTCCATCTTCTAAAATCTGGAGTTTTCTGGCTAGATCTGAAGGAAACTGACTACTGAAAGCTAATTCAAAGAAAGTTTACGTCTGAAGTATTTTAGATTTGAAGCCAATACTTCACTTTGGATTACAGGCTACAATTAAAAAAAAAAAAAAAAAAANCAATGAGTAAGTCAGAACAAGTTTTGAGCCCTATCTCATGGACTTTAAAGGTAACACCAAAAAAATCTTTTTAAGCCTACGGTTCTAGAAAGCAGAAGTTACTCACAATCTCCTTTTGAAACTCTGTGCCAGCAGATACTTGGTTTAAACAGCACGAGGATAACAAAACCAAGTGACATGTCAAATTACCTCTGCTAAGAATAAGAGGACTTGCAGGTTAAGTTCACTTAGTAAACACTTGCAACATTTTAGAAGTTACCAGATTTTATCAGCTGTTTATTATTGTCCTCTCCTGAGGATTATAGCTTCAAACAGGAGGTCACCAGAACAGAGATTCAACTCTCCTCAGCTGCTTCCGTGTAAGCTAACAGTTTAGCTCATATTGCCTCCCATGGGCAGGTTAAACTAAACCACAGATTTTCATATAAATAGCTGAGAAACATTCACAAACCCCACTCTGCTGAGTTCAATTTAGAGACCTAAACCTCTGGCAGAAAGCTGTAGTGACTAACACCTGAAATTGCCAGAGCTGTTTTCTAAATGAATGAACAACTAAGCTTTCTTGGTAAAGATCCCTGGAAACCTTTGTTTCAGTCGCTAACTCCAACAGAAAGCTGGGTTCATAAACAGGACTAAGCTATCTTAATATCCCTAGAGGATATTTTTGCATACAAATTGTTAAAAGGAGGACAAATTTCAACTAAAAAAATTCCATGGTTTTTGACTACATTTGACTTTGTCCTATAGAGGTCACACTGTCCTGAACGGATCCCTCTGGCAACGATCACTGTGCCTTCTTGAGACAGTCTGTGTTACGCTGCGGAGATGGGAAGTCAAAAAAGCACCAATAAACTGAACCATTCTTTCTTTTGTCTCTTACCATCAGCTCAACCTAGCAAAGTGGCCCCAGTTTGGCCCACAGCCACACCACAAAAACACAGCCTTTCCTGTTAGCAGATCAAATTGCTAACAGAAACAGTAAATGGAGATGGGCAATGCAGCCTCAGAGAAATCTGTGTGCCTGGAAGATTCCTAAACCAAAGCCCCATTAGTATATACAATCATGTGGCAGTTCTATCTAATTAACCAGCACTGCTGGATAATCTGAAGCAAGTCACCTGGTGAGCTTAGCAGAGTTGGGTACCTCTCCTTTCACCCAGCTCTTAAGTATTTTCTGAGTCATCTGGACAGAGTATTTTACTGTAAAATGGTATCATACACTGACAAAACACATAGCATATTTGCAATCTGGGAGCTGTCTTTTCCTCTGTCCTTCCACCCAATGCATGCAACAAGTTGGATTCAGATCCCCTGACATTGGTCAAAAGACCAAGGAAGCGCCATGTACATATGTGTATCCAGGAAAGACAGAAACCTTCTGCTGGCTATTT
The DNA here is from genome assembly GCA_013401275.1 of Pandion haliaetus. Lineage (NCBI taxonomy): Eukaryota > Metazoa > Chordata > Aves > Accipitriformes > Pandionidae > Pandion > Pandion haliaetus. The sequence goes on from VYZV01020713.1 coordinate 14,947, forward strand.
CTACCAATAAGTGAACCGCCGTCAAATTCATCATCTACAAAGACTATGCTTTCTTTAACTCTCTCAGGTGACTGTCTTGAGTACTTCAGTGGAGTAGACACGGGTCTTGTCAGGGTGATTATTCTGCCTACGAAAAACAGCCATTTAAATTCCAGGCTATATGGTCTCAAATTACTCTGGTACACCACTGCACCACAGTACTGGTACTGTACGTTTTCAGACAAGAGACTTTTTCCAACTGACTTTCCATTTAGTTCAATACAAATTTTTCCACGATGGGGCAATAAAAGTCCAGCTAGTGTGTAACTGCACAAGCAGTCTGGGCCAGACTAAAGCACAGAAAGATTTTTATTTTTTTCTCCCCAAATATCTAGCATGCTTCAGAGGTTCTCCAACTGGTTTACTTCCTCCAAGCTTGATGAATTCAACCCTGCTGGGAAGAGCAGAAGCATATATCACTAACAGGAAAGCTGAAAAGGCGTAATTTCTTCTAAAAAAACAGGACCCTTTCAAGATACCTACATCTCAGTATTCCCTGTCCTCAAAGAAATCATCAGTCACATTTGAAAAGCTGAGTAACTTGACATCATCCGGCAAATAGCCTATAAAGTGTTGACTAATATATAGGCTTCCAATTCTCAGTGCAAACATGGAGCACAAGATGAAGCGTAACAGCAAGATCTTTGTTATAGAATGTTTCTATACTCTCTTGTGGATAGATGCAGAAACTGCAAGCATAGATTTACTTCAGCTCAACTCCCTCCTCTCCTTAAAGGAAGGAGAAGATAATACCAGGCTGAAGCAAGAAGGCCAATTTCTTCATCTTGAAACAAATCAACCACTATACCCCTGATGCAGAATGCACAAATTCCCTACTGCACAAGACAGGACTTGGGTTCAGCTGCGACCATTCTATACCCTTAAGGTTAAAAACTTTTTTTTTTTTTTTTTTTTGAGAAAAACGGGTGGTTGAATTACTGTGTTTAACATCAGTTAACTTGCCGAATCATTGCTTAGGGGAACTGGGCAAATCCTTTATGCAAACTAACTACTCAATAATTCTGGCTTACAACTTAGGATCTACAGAGTAAAACAGCTGCCTGGTATTTCTTATACTCTGTGGCAGCATTTCTGATGAAAACGCTGTCATGGAATAGTATTCAAATTTTACTTTTGCAACTACTCACAAGCATCATGGAAGAAACATTTCTGCCCTTGAGAATAGATTGCTCAAATATTATTCCAAAAGTAGTTCTCCGTTGAAACAAACACAGACAAGAAATCTGAAAAGTTGACTGCTTTTGCAGTGCAACATCAGCATTGCCACTTACCTACAGTGCACTAGCCAGTTCTTCGCAACAGGTCTTTCACAAAGATTTATTTCGCAACAAGTAACAAAAATAGGCAAAAAGTTCGCTTGTACTGAGCTCAGATCTGGAGATACCAGCTATAAAATTTAAGAGTATAGCAAGTCTATAAGCAACATGATGAAATAATGCACGGGTAAGATTCACTTCCTCTTCTGTGAAAATCACAGAACCTCAAATTTGTGGCATGATATCCTGACACTACACTCACTGGTAATCCTACTATCTAATGTTGCAATGTAAGAAATCAAAGAAAGACAGTGTGGCTTTCTGGTATTTCAATAAAACTATCAAGCAAGTGCAGATGTGGTGGGGGAAAAAAAAAAAAAAAAAAAAAAAAAAAAAATTCCTTTTG
>VYZV01020713.1:34190-50497 GCA_013401275.1 Pandion haliaetus
CCTCACTGGGGAAGCACCCTAACGCACAGAAGGGGTGAGTGTCCATACGGAGGAATGCCCTGAAGTCTGCACTAGGACTGATACTGTTTAATAATCATTACAGTAAATTATTCTACAAACAATTTAGAAACCGGTAGTGTATTGTTGCAGTTCCATAAAAACAACAACAAAAAAATCCCTCTACAAGGTATAAGACAATGGTCCTTCAAGACAGCCGTAAGTAAGAGCAGCCTTGAGATTATCTACAGAAGACTCTCATAAGGCTCAGAATGGCTGGGGTCAGCTTTTTCACAATTACAATCCTCCACCTACAAGCTAGATAGGGTGTAATTCAAATGCTCTGTGCTTAAATAGACTGTCACCTGGCCACCAAAGTTGTCTTCTGGCATTAAGAAGGAAATTTAACTTGGGATATACAATACACCAATGTGCCTTTGAAAACATTTGAATGCAATAATTTTGGTATAGAGTAATGGAATTTGAACTTGCAAACAAAATTTAAAGAATCTCTGCAGAAAAATACAATTTAACAGCAACTAAAAAAAGCAAATATACTTTTAGCACAGAGAAATATATCAAGAAATGACAGTGCTTCTGTACCCGCGTGACTGTACCCGCACTTGTAAGTAAGGCTGTATTTTGTTAAGAAAGAATGAGCTTAGTCATTAACTTCTCAGAGAAGCATCTGAGAAAGTTATACATCCAGTCAGACTTAAGATGGGGAGAGACTGAAAATGCTCCAATTCCTTCTACTAGTAGAAATGAAAGCATCTTAAATGGAGGTCAGCACTAAACATTCTGAAAGATCATGTCCAGGCTGATTTTTATATTCTTTTGGAGACAAGCTGCTATTTAAAATTCAGGGCAAGCAAATCGGAAGCAAAAGAAGTACCTCTTCAAACGGTTCAATGTCTGCTACCGAACTTCACTGCATGGGGTTGGACAGAGTTACTTGCTGTTGGCAGCTCCCATCTGCCAGCACAGGAATGGATGTGGAATGGATGTCTGGTCACTTGGTCCCAGTTCTCTGTGCTTCCAACTGCTAGGCTACATTAGAAGACAGAGAAAAAAAATAGTAAATCTATTCCTAACACATTTTACATAGACAGTGCCTATTGTATCCCTAAAAGGTTTTGCAGTCAAACAGAGGTGAAGAGGTTTAGCCAGTCACATAGGGGAACGAAAGCAGTCTGTAAGTGATTCATTACTGAATAGCGCAAATAAAGTTTGAAAACACTTATTACTCCACACAACCAATAACGCATTGCAGTTATTCATTCTAACTAACATGAAGGACTGATAAAGTTCCATGGTTTTGCATGTATGTCAACCAGTAATCTCAAATGCCAGGTAAGAATTCCCCCTCTAGTCCTCCAAAACAAACTGCCTGAACGTGACACAAAGCTGTCAATTTAATCTCCTAAAAAACAGCAGTGAATGGGGAGAACCAGACTTAGTATAAGCGATCTTATACAGCATGGAAAACCTTATGTTCTCGGAGGGCTTCTTCCATTTTTAGTGAAGTAATTAGTGCCTCAAAGCTGAACCAGCAGTTGAGTTGGTCGTGAACTAAGCTTCTCAGGGGCTGATACTGGATCCAGGACTACTCAATATTCTTGTAAGTCATCTAGATAACACAATGGAATCAGTTTTCACCAAGTTTGCAGATTACACCAAATGGGGAGAAGAGACAGTTAGAGTGGACAGATGAGCCACTATTCAGAGAGACTTGGACAGGCAGCATGATTGGGCCAACAAGAATTGCATGTGACTTAGCAAAGATAAAGTCCTGCACCCAGAATGAAATAATCCTAAGCAGAAGCACAGGCCGCTAGTGCTGGACTACAAACACCCGCACTGAAAAGCTAAGAGAAGTGATTGTATACAAAGATCCCTGTCAAATCAGTTTGACCAATTCTCAAGCAGTTAGAGCTTCCTGTTCTGAAAGACAGGACAGCATATACATCCGCCTTTACAACCAGGTAAATCTACATAAAGGGAAAAAAAAAAAATCTAACAAGGGAAAAAAAAATATAACCAGAAGATTCTTAGACTGGCTAAGTTATATCTAACCACACACTCCAAATGTGTATGTAAAAGATATTCTTACAGTACAGAGTGACGAAAGGTAGTAATTACATTTAAAAAAAAGCCACGTAAGTTGCAATGTAAACACACACAATCCATTCCAAACACAGAGCTGAAGATTGAAATTACAGGACAGGATTGAGATCTGTGGAATTTTTTTTGCTAAACTCAGTGGGTTGAGGCCATAAAAAAGATCAGCATTGGTTAGCTGTAAAGCAACAATTACCTGTAGAGTAAGATCCAGGCTCATTCACTCTCCTTCAGTTGTAATTTCCTGCTTCCCACAGCTTTACAACCTGTGTTAGTTACCATTTAGGAATTTATACATTGGTGGCATTACAACAGTGAGGCTCCCCTGTATTCCTTCTTCTTCCTCCACAGGTAACTGCCACTTCAGGAGCAGTCTATATAGAACCAGCAATCCAGCAACTAATATCCAGCACATTTTCTGGCTTTACTGAAACATTTTTTACCAATTATTTTGTTTAGACATTTTCTTTGTTTCAAATTTCAGATATTGATTGCCTATAATAAACACGATACTCCTTTTCCCTTCTCCTCTTATCAAACTCCTTTAAGTAGAATTTTATTTTAGATGCAAATATAAACAGAGTATACTCTGATACTCCTGCCCACAATACGTGAACAAAACCCAAGTCTTTCAAACAAGTCACTTATCTTAGAGCAATTACTTCAGTCCCACCTAATCCAAAAGAGATCAAATAAAACATAACAGTGAATTAAAAAGCCACCTTATGTGTTGGGTACAAACTCCAGATTCCCTGCCTATTCTAAACACATAAAAAACTACAATTAGTATACTACCAGTAGTATACTAGTGTAGTGTAATAGTATACTATTAAGAGAAAGATGCAAGCCTTTTAAGACATATAGATATATGGGCAAATAGACCATACATTTCTGACATATGAAACTGCATGAAGAAACTAAATTCCATACAAGTCTTGCAAAAGTTTTTATATATACAAACTGAAAACTGCTTTGAATCCCCCACAGAGTTAGTTATCTGGCAAAAATGACTCATAGCTAAAACATTCCTATTATGAAAGGTCACTAAGTGCATTCAGGATTTCAAATCAGAACTACTTGTAATTTGCAAACAGCTCTATGCCAGTTCAGCTTGTCACTAGCATATCACTGCAGCTAAAAGCAGCAGTGGCCAAAACCAGAATAATCTGAATAATACTAGAAATGTATCTAATGGGAGGGGGGGATCAGAAAATGCTTTGTATTTCACAAAGAACGGTTTTTAATATACATTCATTGTTTAAGCCTACTTAAAAAAAAAAAACAACAAAAAACAAAACAACCAATCTGTCCTCGGGATTTTATAACAGGTATAGCCCAGTAAACAATTTAAATATTTTATTTTTACTTTCATGACACTAAAACTTGTCATGTCAAGCCCCAGTGAGCAGAAGAATGCTTGATCAGATGTATTTGGTAACTTTCTTAGTCCAAACAAAAGACTTGGAAGAACATCTTTAAGGCCTTTGGTTTTTTGTGTTCGCAGTTTAAGCATGCATACAAACAGCTCTCCAGAACACCATCCAAACAAAAATTGGCTCAGACATTTTAAAATGGTTGTTTGTTTAAAAGGCAAAAATGGGAACGAATTTATTGGACTGATTCTTGTAGCTTTCAAGAATTCACGTGCTCTTCTAAAAACAATACTTTTAATAAAGGAAATATAGACAGAAATCCAGAAAACACAAAACAAAAGTATATAGAGAATATAAATTTTGAGCCTCAGTTTCAAGGATTATTTCTGTTGAAATTCTGTTTGACAAAACACTTAAAGTATGTGCCATAAAATAGCTGTAATGCAGAGAAATCTTCCCTCACAAGCAATCATCTTAGTTACAAACACATCACAGAATACAATGTGTTTATATACTAACATTCAAAACAACTTTAATTTTTCCACACAACTCATATTCACTAGGAAACTGCACGTCATCACATGTCTTGGCCCTTTCATAGAGGGTAAGTACTCTCTTTTCCTAACTTCACTCTGTCAGTTTCGGTCTAAATTTCAAGCAAACGGCTGATGTTCAGCATAGTCTGGTTGGGTTTTTGGAACAATGACTGAGGGAGGCCTTAATCCCATCAGTTGTTCCACCACACAAACCTTAATACCGCAGGTAAATGCTACTGCATATCAATGTGCAATCTGATACGGGAATTTAGGCTGTAGCCATTCAGTAATACAGTAAATAACTGTAGCCATTAAGTAATATAAAAAATAACTGCAATATTCATTTTTGTAGACACGCCAGAATCCAAACATTTTTGGGAAATTGTTTTGGGGAAGGATAAACATATATATTTTAACTGTTTAGCTGTACTCGTAAGTTACCCAGTGCAAATTTATGGCACATACTATTCAAATAAACACAGCTTTTGTTTCCCAAACCTCATTTGTTACACCATCCTAAAAAGAAAATATATTTTTATACGTAATTTAAAGACAGGTAGACGCTGTGTGTTAAAATGATTAGAGTAATTAAATCCAAGTTGTTCCCCTTATATTTTAAAATTGTATTTTACTTTATGTAATGTGCATGTCAGAATAGAAATCTGTAGTGATTCTGGAAGAATTAAGAAAGGTGAAAAGTTTTTTCTTGTTGTTATGTGATATCAAATAATACTGTTGACCATAGCTTTATTCTTCAAGCCGTAGTTTTTCTACAAAAATCATGAGACCAACAGAAGATACTTTTGCCCCTTAACCTCAGCTGCACACATTTGCCCTTTTTTCTCTGACTGAATTTGAGATCTTCACTTGAAATGTGTCCACTGAGGTAAGAAAGGGTTAAAGGTTTACAGAATGTTTCAGCTATGGAGCTTTTTCTGCTGCCAGCTTGTTCTGGCTCCTTTGAAACTGCAAGAAAGCCTCAGATTTTTTGTTTCATCTTGTCCTTCTCCAGGCCATACTTATCACAGCATAGTTCAGCTATTCCTACTTCAGTTGCATTTTGTTGTACTTCATTTTCCACTTCTTCTTCATCATTCTTTGTTTGCAGTAATTCTTCAGCTTCTTTTTAACCACACCTTCATTTCTAACAGGCTTAGCTGGATTGCCTCTTGTTTCCATAGCTACCGGCTCTCCCTCATAGGGTGTGTCTGATTGTCCTTTTGCCCCAGTCATCTAGACACATATGGGGAGAGAATAAGAAAACAAAAACATAAACATAAACATAAACCCAACAAAACCCCACAATCTAGAATTAATAATCTTAAATCTGTATTAAGCACAAACATACACAACTACCTTCAGAGAACTGCCTTCTACTTCATTCCAGCCAGACTCAGAGGCCGGGTCTGGACTGGGCGACAGGCACAGCTGGTTTTCCTGCCACCAGTGGGATCTGACCAATCCTGCCTCTTTCTTACCTACATGCCTGGATTTCCTTCCGGGAGAAACCAAAGTGCATGAGATCATTAGGAACTGATGCACAACTCTATTTTGCCCTCATATAAAGTCAGGATGTGGCTAAAATATATAACTGGGCCTAAAAACGATCCCACATCACTAAGCTAGGCATAGCTAGCAAGTTGGCTTTTACACAAATGACTAAGTTATGCCGAAGAAAAGTAATGCTTGAAAATTTTCTTACTTTTACAGTGTCATACTACCTATTCAAAATATTAGAGCTAAGAGTGGGCTCTTTGGGAAATCTCCAAAGCATGATATGCATGACTTGTTCACCAGCATAAACTACAAAGCAGGTTGGATTCCTACAAAATGTCCACGAGATTTCTATCAAAAGTTTCTTCAGATGCAGACAACTGATTCTTCTTCTCATAATAAATTCTATTCTGTTTTAAAAACAACATCAACAAAACCCCACATGTTAGTGACTTGTAGGCTCTATCAATTTTTACTTATCCTAATGATGTCTGGAAGGAAGATCACATTCAAACACCTAAAATGTTTTATTTCAATTTAACTGCACTCTGAAGAAATGCAAAATATAAATGCTGTGTAATGTTATTAATTTTTGGTAGAGGAGTAAGCCATCCACACACAATTTTATATTTATGTCTGAGACACAGAAATTGTGTTTTCCTAAATTAAGGTACTCAAAGTATATGTGCCTCTATACAAAATAACGTATTACAAAATAACATATTGCTCTTATTTTAGAGACAGTATTGCATATCTATTGTTACGAATGTTTCCCTCTATAGGGAACAGCATACCAATGAGAATTTAAGTTTCTGTATGTCAGGGAAGCCACCCGAATTGCAGTGAAAGTTTTCCCAAAGGTGAAGAAGTTCAGAGCAACCAGACACAGATAATCAAGGCAATTTGGCCAACCGAGCTAACATCAGAGGGCCAGAAGGAAAGCTTATTTTTTGCTGCAGAGAATTACTGTTATCCCTATATGCACTTCATTTAAAATTACAACCAAACAAGAACAGATGCAAGATGCACCACCCTAGCCACTGAAATCAGGAATCCATAAATTAAGACGTGAAAGATTTCAGAGTGGCATGAGGGGACTGAGGAAAGTACTTAAAACTTTCAGTGAAGAATAACGCCGTTTGGTTTTCTGTCTTGCCGTGTGATTATCCCACGCCCAGTAATGTAAAAGCTCTGGCAACTTTTTTTATTTTTGTTTTGTGTGGCTGATTTGCTTACACCCAAAATCTCATGCGGACAAGAGAGGTTATCAAATATTACAGTTGAGTGCTCATTGCCGTCTCCACAGGGGAAGGACTAATCTGAGTCCCTCTCTTCTACCTGGCTACTTATTTTCACTCAGCTGGTTAGAATTTAGAATTTAGCATCTTAGGCCTCCAAGACATGTCAGTTTCTGCTGAAATAGCCCAACAAGTTCAAGATTTTGAGATGGGGGAAAAGACAGAGGTACAAACAGAGATGAAGGTGGGACTGAAAAAAAACAGGAAACCAGGTTAAAAGGTCCTTCCTGAAATTGATTGAAGAAAAAGGACATCAACAAAATGCACCATCACAGCAGCAAAACTAGAAAATCCTTATAAATGCAAATATTGTATCTGTTTCAGCTGTACTGCAAACCTACAAATTACAAAGCTTTTAATAAAGCCAAATGCTACATTCTTTTTGCCATCCAGAAGTATTATTACCTCACATTAAAGATGCAAAACTTCATTTTGAAAGAATTTTGCCATCAAACGAGGCAAAAAAAAGAGTGTATTTTAAAAAAAAAAAAACAAATAAACAAACCACCTCTGGTATCACAGAGAATTGCATTAAGAACTCAGTGGAATACACCCTGACAGTAGAATTCAGCTTACCCGATTTTACCTTGCTACCGTTGTGCTAATCATCTTTACTCCTGCAGTCATTCGAGAGAAAATGACAACTCTACCGCATGAGTCCTACAATCTATTTAAGCCCATCCTGGTGTGGAGATGCATCTTACAAAATATTCCATTTCCCTCTGTTAACAGCACAAGCTTAAATGTTGATTTTCCATACTGTAATGTTTAAAGGTAGGCGAGATGAATCTTTTTCAGGAATATTTTTCGGGAAAACGGTATTCCTGTTCTTGGTAGTGGATCCAGAACTCTAAAGGGTTTCTCTGACCCCCAAAGACGGCAGATAAATACACTAGCTATATACCCAAGGGACCGAAACAGATTACTTCAGAACTGCTAATCTGCTTTTCCATCAAGGGGGATACTGACCTTCTGTTTCCACATGGCTTCCTGGGGTGCAGGTGGAAAGGTGCATGGAACTCTTCCATGATTCATGTGATAGGGCAAAGGGAGGCTGGGATCTAGTGGCACCCATGGGACCGAAAGAGTGGCAGGTACAGTAGGCAGATCACAATGAGCTTTATGCAAGTTATATGATGCTCTCATCGTCTTGTCAAGAGAACTCTTATAAATTCCAACTGATGAATCTCCTGCAGCATGAGTCAATAAATAAGAGCCCTCCTGCAAACTAAAAAGATAAAGTTCAAGTGAAAAATATTATTTAAATGTTTTTGTTTTGTTTCATTTGATCAGGATAGCTACTAAGTTCTTAATGCAAGAGCAAAACATCTTTAGATATTTACTTATCAGTCCCTGTTTTACCAAAACGCTATGGACAAAAAAGCATGAATTCAACTGTATTGTTAAATNAATTTATCATCAATGTACAGATTGTTATCATGTTCAAGAAAACATTTAAGCATACACTGAAAACCATGCATATTTGGCAAACTATAATTCTTTAACCGGTGCCTTACAAAGCACAGTGCATATATGGACACAGACACAACGAACAGACGTGCTTTAAAGACATGCAGGATAAAACAGGTTTTCAGAATGATAAATGTCAAACAAGCGCCCATATCAAAAATCTTAGGCACAAATCACAAAGCTACAGAAATTACGAAGTGCAGGAAAACTCTTCCGTAATTCGAATTAAGAGGCTTCACACACAGTGCAAGAAACCTGCTTCACAAAAAAGTTGGTAGACACTTGCAGACCGAAAGCCTTGAAGTAGCTAAATAAAGAAAGAAAAGGAAGGAGCAAGAGAACGGTAGCAACGTTGTGCAGAGAAATACATATGCTGTTGTAAGTCAAGCTAAGCGGAAGGGAACACAAACAGTATTACTTCTACAGATCAAGCAAAAAGACTAACAAAAAACAGAAGTCCAAATTTTAAACGTCAGCCTACATACATAATATTAAAGCTCACTCCTGTGAACTGTTTAATCAGCTCAGAAGTGTCCAGTCTCCTCTCTTGGATAAGTAGTTCATAAAAATCAAGTTCTTATTCTTTTGCATCATTTATACAAAACCTGTAACCCTAAGCACATTTTTATACAGTACTGCATTATGCTATGCTAGACCTAAAAGAATCTGTAAAATATTTCATGTGTCTGAAGAAATAAAAGTCTTAAGATTAGACAAGCATTCTACAGAGGAAATAGGATGAGCTGGGTAATGTTGCAAATAAATACAATGAACAAGAATGGAGCACTTACTCAGACACTTTCTTCAAAATGTGATGAAGTATATTTAATGAATTTGCAGGCCTGCAGAAAAGAAAAGAAATTACAGAAGTAGTAACTTGCAAGGCTTGTTAGGATTTCAAATTCATTGCTAAAAAAGCCTACAGAAATACTCACTTAATCAATCCAAGTTTTTCTCTTAAGATTTCTGGAGAAATCTTTTCTAGCATAATAAGCTTTGATGTAAAAGCATCAATACGTCCTGAAAAATATTAATTCCATTAATACACTGAAAATAAAAATGAGAACAAATGCAAAAGCATAATTTGCAGACCTAATGCATTTTAAAAGGAATAAAAAAATTTTGCTCTTTTACAGCACAGAACAGTGAAAAGTATTTATCAATGTTGCACAATAACGGAAAGTAAAATATACAGCTGCTCTAAGTAGAGACATCTATATTTGACCGGCCTTTCTAAAACAGGGAGATGCCCATGATTCCAGCAAATCTTACATCTTGGGTGGTATCTGGGATACACAGCCTCATTTTGCCATGGCCTTAATTTCATCAGTTAGTTTGTATCTTCTCAAATTCTTTTGATCCTTCTCACTGGACAGATCATGAAAGTTTATCTTTTACAACAAATTTTCTTTTGAGTTTAATATACTTGTTTTTCCATTCTGATAGTTTATACAAACAATTACAGTACTTGATTTTCTGGGGATTGTGTACCTTCGTCTCTTGATTATTTTTTTTTTTCCCCTCACCTGAAAAATTACAATTTACCATTCAGGCCTTTTTCACATCAAATCATTGAAGACTATTTGTCTTTGACACAGCTAGGAGCAACGATTCAGAGCTCTCCTCATTGTGTTTTATCGTGTTTTTAAAACAAAGGCTGACAAGAACAGTTTAGCCCACATTTTCACTTGATAAGCAGTAAAGATCATTAGCATAGCTTGTACATTGATGTGGTGACTGTGCCTTATGTTCCAGTTCTCTCTCATGTTGAGGTTTTCCCAGAAATCTGTTCTATTTCAGCTCCCACAAGGAGGATGAGAAAAAGGCGGCATAATAAAATATGACCTACTCAGTGGAATTTACTGCCTCACTACAAATCTACTCTCGTAGGAAGTGTCAATTTTTCAATTGTGCAGTTAAAACTGCTAAACCAAAGCATGTCACATTCCAAGCTAAACATTACTAGCAATCTGTTATGGGATGTGTAAGAAGACCAAGCAAGAACTCTCATTTTAACCAATTTTTTTTAAAAAAGCACCAGGACAACTCCTTTCTTGGAAACAGTGTACATTTGTTAGTTTTCTTGACATCAGTATGTTGTGCAAGACTAAGCAGCTAGGTTTAGTATTCTGCATTGCTGTCTAGAGGAAAGGAAACTTGAAGTTTTTATAAAAACAAAAACTTTAAAAAATAAAAATGTGTTTGTGTTCTCCATTCCTTATCAGCCTCTCCTCAAATCAGAAACCTCTCTATTTCTAAACTCATTGACAGCATAGCTGGGAATAAAAAGTATCTATGAGCTACTTATACCTAATTTATATTACTGTATCTTATACTTGAGAAGTGACTAACTGAAAATATTTGACATTCAGTAAGTTACTGATACAGTAAGTACTTCTTCCCAACCCATTTTTCAAATAATCTTTATTTAAAGGCCAGTATTATCCTATGCAAAGGAAGGTAAACTATTCTTTCTGCAGTAAGTTTTGCTTAGGCACTTAATGCAAATAAGTGAATAATGGTTGGGGTAAAATGTTCCCATTTATCAGCAAAGCTTATCACAATTTTATTTACTGCTTAGATCAAGTACAAGTATCTTATTTGGGAAACACGTCACAGAGATTACTCCCTTTGCAGATGCAGGATTTCCTATCTGAGTAGCAAGGGGACTTAAATCAACAACCCAACAAGGTGCTGTACTAGCAAGAGGAGGACAGCACTCTCAAGTTTGTTTGATGACAATATCTCTGCTTTTGTGCAAGCAATCGCTGCCTTCTTTGAGAACATACAAAATAAAAAATTCAACTTAATATCACACCTTGCCATTTCTGCAAGAGGCCATAGTCACACTTCTGTTTTCTTTCTCATCTCCTGAGCTGGCAACAGTGCTGAGTCACTGCGCTGAGCTATGAGATTGCTCTCTCAGCCACACAGAGCGATACAACACTGAAGAACAATGCCGGACAATTATGGGGCGCAGACCAAGGTCCAAAGACCTTTCCATCCACACTTATTTGGCAACACAAAAGATTGTTCAGACAGTGAATTAAGTTGTTTCAAGATACAAGAACTCCTAAGCAATTTAACACTGAGGTCTGCTACATGCTCAAAACATCAATTTTCGAGGCTTCACTTAAGATCTGTATTGTCTCAGAACTATCTGAACAAGAATGCAAGTTGTAGGTACTGTGTTAGTAATGGCAAGATCACGGTTTTCAAACACTTGTTCCATACTTTCACACTCATACTGTGGGGTAAATTTATAAAGAGCAATAAGTCTACGGCTCTACTATGGTTGATTTAAAAAGTCCTGTATTATAGGACATGATATTTCACTTAAAGTTAATTCAAATTATAGCACGATCTGAGAAGTCAAGTCCGTCTTTCTCCTCACACCAAACACATGATAGCAGTAGTCTTACTTTCAGGTAGCAGATTAATGAAAAACAATGAGAGATTCACACCATTGTAAGTTGTCCATAATACAGGGATATCATCACCCTTAGAGAATCGTCCCTGGAGTTTCAGAACAAAGCTTTCTGTTGCAAAGAGCCCTCTAAGTAAATGAGGGCACTTGCAACAGTGTATTTTTCACAGCTCCCCAGAAATTCAGACAAACTGAAAGGCAGAATTTCACAGCAGTATTTCTCAACAAGAGCAGAAAGAATCCCTAAGTAGAATACCATAACAGTTCCCTACGAAAAGCTGTGGTAGATGCTCTTTCATAAAATGGATCATTTACTTGCACGTATGTCTTCTTACCTACCTCTGTTAGAAACTACATGGCGGTACCAAAAATCTGCAGTCCCCAGTTTGCCTACCTGAATAAATCACATATTCTGTCAGTATCAAAAAGTGATGATACGCTGAGAGTCCAACTTGGTAATTGTAGCAGACTTTTTTTTTTTTTTTTTTTTTTAAAATAGCGGTGGGAGGAGGGCTGCCCCACATGCCGAGAGTACTAATTTACTGTGCAGGACAGTGACAACCTGCAGTAATCCTGTGCTTCCTCAGAGCACATAAAAGGAGAACCCCTGTGGACCCCAGGGTTTGCTGCTGGAAGAAGCACATCCAAGAGCTGACAAACAAACATCACCATCACTGGAATGACCAGTGTTTCTCAATCCCAACGACTTTTTCTCCCAAGCATGTGAACAGAGAGAGCGTGTCAGAGGCCAGGCCACTGAAGCCTGCCAGCCTAGAGCTCCATGCCCATTTCACAACTAGCAGAAACATCGAGGAACCCCCATATCAGAAGGGGATGACTGTTTATGCCAGAACAAGTCCTGCAGCACACAGCCTGCTTTCTCCTACACTCACAACAGCATCTATAAAAAGGGGTGTTGGCTGGATGAGCTGTCTGCAGGCTTCTTCGAGCAAACCATATATTAAGTATCCTGTAATTGATGGAAGATTAGATAGATTTCTTTCAGTTTGTGTACTTTGTAGACAGATTAGCCGGCTCTCTAGTTTCACTACTTCTTCACAGTGCTTGTGACTCTGGAAATGTTAACAGAAACGTTGATAACATTTTCTACAAGGGGCTAAATTTCAGTGCAATTCGGGATACTGTTCTGCTCATTTAAAAAAAAAAAAGAAGAAATGCTTCAGTACTGTACATTAAGATATAATTAGAAATGGAGAACTGTGTGCATAATTATCTCTTTGTGAGAATTTTTTTTAGAGAAGGGAAAAACCACAGCAAATATTGCTTTTAAAATTTAAAATTGGAAACATAATTTCCATTACATATGGACAGCAAAGATAGATGCAATTGGCAAAACTATCACCTCAAATATATTAGATTTTACACGAACCTTATAATTCTATGATAGGATGCAAAGTTTGTATGTAAAAAATTAGGAACGAGAGAACTCAGCATTTCTAAAATAGTATTCTGATGTGAGCCACCAACAGCAAAAGTGTAATTCAGTGCACAAGTGGAAAGGTTAGGCAACCACAGGCCACAGCTGCTGCCATAACAACCATAAAAAACAGAGAATATTTTCTACAACAGGAAAGCGAGGCAGTCCCCACTGCAGAACACTCATTCACTGTACAAACAGGCTTGCCCTCACTCTGTAGCAGGTGCCAAGCATACTCTAAAATGCATTTTGACTAACCACTTTGTTGCAAATTTTCCCTTTTAAAACCTTATTAATTACAAATTGATTGGTATCAGAGAGCTCTCCACACAGTAGAAGGGTTGTTAAAATGATCTGGCCACATTCTTTATATGCATAATTTTCATTTCTCTACAGAACATATGTATCCTAATCGACATAAAAACTTTCCTGCCATTTAAAACGTCATTGTACAAACACGAATACAGCATTTTCTAGAGGACATTTGTTAGCGAAACTTTCCTTATAACGCTGCTTTCCTAGTGTGCTTAGTTTTATGCGATTTTTGGATAAATGGCCTTTACAAGTAAGAAATCTTTCTGCTAACGTTTCCATGCTTTTTATCCCTGTCTTATTGTCTTTCTATTTTCTGTGCTCTGAATGACAGCTGTCATCTCTTCTACACGAGATTTGTAGTTTCCTGCTTTATTCTCACTGAATGCATTGTGCTTCTCATTCATAGATTCTATTACATTGTCTCCTGCTTCCATCTGCTGCATGATACAGGATAAGGAGTATCAAGACCATCCCTTTGACAGGGATGTTTCAAGTCATATCACATATTAGGAAATGAAATTTAATGGATCAGTTAGATACACAAAGGAAAACCCAGAAAATAACATTTAAGTAAGATCATCCAGTGTTCAGAATTCCTGAGGAATATCATAGCTGTGGAAAGAAGTTCTCAATAAACTTGTGTTATGTATTTTTCTTCTTCCTGTTAGGAACTTTCATTTCTGCAAAGCCAGAAAATTATTTCCAGTACCTCAGATATGAGACACGTGTACATTGTTTTCAAAGCATGTAATTTCTCTTATTTCTGCACAACAGAACTTAGTTTAACCCTATCTTGCTTGGTTTTCCTCATTCTCTTGTATCTCATCTGTCTACATGTTATCAGTGTAGAAATATGAAGATTATTGCCTGTTTTCAATGAAAAATAAGCAACATTTGACCTTTTCCCATACTGCAAGCTCAAAGGCCAAGGAATCAGTATCCTCCGAGACACATACCTGATCCTCTGTTCATCTTCTATTTTGGTATGTAATAACAAGTTTATTTAAAATTATTTCACAAAATAATAAGACATATTTATAGCTCACATTTCATCACAAAATATTTTTACCTCTCCTGCAGTAATTTACGTTGTATATGGTTCATTTAAAAAAAAAACCAAAGCCAAAAAACTCCCCCCAAAACCCGAATACTGTAACTCATGAAGATTACTAACTTTGGAGAACTCAGTTCACACTTACAGGTACATTTGTCTTCGAAAGACAAATAAATGTGGTTTTTGAAAACAAAGATTACTAGATGCTATTCATCTAAAATCAAGGTTGAAATATCCTCATTTACCACCCAATGGAAATTTTAAACAAAGCACTTAAGATAAAATGAAAACCAAAATTAGAAAGTCAGAATAAAGACATATGGAATATACCTTTAATACTTTTCTCTTCTGTTGTTCTATGCATACTCAGACGTACATGTTTCTTAAGCAAAAATCAACACATGAACTTACCAATATAAAATAAGCATTCAGAATGCAACATACTCTCTGTCCACAACTGACATATTTCGCTTTCTGTAAGAGCTTCAACACCGTAATAGGCTTGGTATTCTAGTTTTGGCAACAGGAATATTGGAGTAAGCTATAAAAGTGAAGATACAAGAACAATCAGCACTCACTGTCCAAAAAAATGTCCACAGTTGAACTACATTTTGTAGCTGACAATCATCATAGTCCTCCACTACAGCTGAAGCAACAAAGTCATTTCACAGATTTTATACCATGGCTCACATTCTATGAAACCAACAGTACAAACTTCAGACTAGAGAGACTCTATATAAGGGAAGGTGAAATGGACAAGAAAACCCAAACCCTAGAAAAGCCTTTACAAATAATAAAATTTTGCTGACAAGTAGTTCTTCCATGCAACTAAATTATTTTGAAGTTCACACTTCTGTGCTCTACTGCCCTCTGCAGGAATCTAAGAAAAAAATGCACTATTATATTTCTGATTTGCTTATTATTAGTGGAATCCTGCCACTTACTCCCCTGGTCAGGGTCTCACTTGAAATTAGAACCTAATGCTCAGACTCTCATTTGAAATCAGAGGCTAACCTTTGCGTGTTAACACTAATAGAGAAAATATACGCCTCTTGTCACTGACAAATCGCAGTTTAAATTTCAGCAGGAATTTTAAAAAGTAGCAGTGCTCAGTTTCTGATTAACAAACTAAGCAGCTATTCACAGGCATTTATAAGCAGTGGATCAATAGCAAAAGAGATGGTATTTCTTCAAAATAAGATTCTGAGCACAGAATCTTAGCAAGTAATCAGAGTTACAAAGATCTATTTCCATTTCAGCAAAGCATAAACACCTCACAAAATGCCTGCCTACCGTAATTCTGGTATTCGGGGGAGGGAGATACCACATCAAATTTGTTGAATGATTCAGAGGACTCTTGACAAAACAATAAATTACTGAGGATTCCAGAATAAACTTTCCTTCTCCTGATGTTACAAAGACTATTTGGATTACACTTGCATTTAAAGCATTTTATTCCTTAAGACAAACGGTTTGCTAAGATGTATACCATAGTCTTTTCAAGCAGAGTGAATAGGATCTCTTTATCTTTAAATGTGTCTTCTGTTGTTCATTCTAACTCCTATTGCTCTCCTTAACTAGGCATAACAGCAATAATAGCAAGGCTGAATCCTGCTTGAAAGTATTTATGGTCATGAACATTCTCAAAGCCTTGGGCCAAAAACCTAATTACTGCATTAACTTTTAAGAATAGTTCAAACTGACATTAGTTTACATGAGTATAATTACCCATGCATATTACTGTAATGCGGTTGTAGTAAAAAATGAAGAATCACACTTGCTTA